>VZUI01042565.1:0-190227 GCA_013401135.1 Cettia cetti
GGAGGTGGTAGAGTCACCATCCCTGGACATCTTTAAAAAAAGACTGGATGTGGCACTTGGTGCCATGGTCTAGTTGAGGTGTTAGGGCATGGGTTGGACTCGATGATCTTGAAGGTCTCTTCCAACCTAGAAAAATTCTGTGAAATTCTGTGAAATGAAGCTGAAAGCATCCAGGTAGGTGTAAAGAAGTTGATTAGGGTACAGTAGAACTTCTATAGGAACAAAGAGTTGTTGAAAAGAGCAAGGATAATTCAGTCTGAATAAGGTGAATAATAGGGATTTGATTGAAGTGAGAAGATTAGTAAGAAATTACTACTGTCTTCCTTTAAGCTCTATCTCAATGTGTGAAGAAAGGAGATAAAGTGAAATTAAAGGCCAAAGGAATTCTCTTTTTTCCTGGAGTATAATCATTCATTGGCATTTGCTGTTCCAGGAGGTCATTGAGGCAAGTCAAGAGCTGATCATAGCAGCTTTTAAGGGTTCGTTAACAGCAATTAGTAATTTTTTTTTCCTTTGAGTAGTTTGCAGAATGGTTAAAACAGATACAGGTTTAGAAGCAAAGACCCTGAGCACAATGGCAAATAAAAAATGGCCAGTATTTGAATTACAGAGAATGCATTCTACTTGAACTCCCACAATTATTTATGGCCACAACAATATTTTTGATTGCCAGAGTGAGACAACATGGTGGTTTTCATCCAAGTTTTTATATAAACTCTATTCCATTTGCTCTTCTCATTGATAACAATTTGGGTAAGATTCATCTGCTTGAACTTAAACACTTTCAGTGCATATAGTTGCAAATGTTAACTCTTATGTGTATTTCAGTGAAGGGCAACAGACACTTTTAGGGCATAATTTGTATTCTTTTGCATAGATGTCTAAAATAAGTCAGACGAACTGTGTTCTATAAGTGAATATTTCTTCCCCTGCTGCATATTACTTCTAATTGAAAAAAAAATCAGACAATACTTACATGTAGGTTGCTACAATGTAAGCATGAAAATGTAGATGTAATGAATGTTATATTGATCATTCCTCACAGTTTCTCACAACTGTATTTCATAGATGTAGTTTGCAAAATGTTAGGAGAGATTATCTACAGCCTCTTCTGTTTCTACTTGGTGTCTCCATTCCACAAATTCTTTTATATTCCCTCCTGAGAAGGTGCTATTACAAAATAATATAATTTTTATTATCCTTGCTGATGGGTTTTATCAAATATGTATGCACTCACTCCTCTGTTTATATTACAAAGTTTTAAAATGGGACTATTTTGGCCTGCTAAGATTGTTGTACAAAAGATTTGGCTCTTTTGCGTTTTTCAGAATTAGGCAATAGTTCGTTCAAATGATGTAAAGGCTCTGTGACTTTCCTGTTTCTGCTAATCCACATGGAGTTCTCATATAATGCTATTATGCCTACTCTAACTGAATTCTATAAAATACACCTCTGCTCCCTCCAGCAGTCCTTGGTATCTTAAGATGTTCATCTGTCAAGCACAAAAGTTTAAAAAGTTGGTACGTGTAAACTTAGTTAACTTAAGCATTTAGATGACTTTAAATAGCCAAAATTTTTATGTTCTGGATGAATAGAAATTTGAAATTAGATAAGATTTCTTAGTCATAAAAGAGAAGGAAAGCAGAGAATGACAAATTGATGTATGAGAAGCAATATATGAGATGCAGTTGATAAATTATCTTCTGATATGTTAATGAATTCCAGATAGAGAAGTTCACAATATGATGACTTACTGAGATTTTAATAAAGTAAATTAAAAATTGAAAGGTGATCTGAATGAAAGCAGCTCCAGGAATCTTTGAAAAAATAATTAGAAATTTGAGGCTTTTAAAAGGCTTTTTATAGGCATTGGCCTTTATACTCCCATGTACAAATATTTGCATTTTAAATAGATACATCTGAAAAATCTACTGATGCTACACTTCTCCACATACTTACATGGAAATAACAAATTCTACAATACTTACTTAGAAATGTGCTCTGCATACTTGAATACAATAAAAAAACTCATATTTAGTGCCAGTTTCTTTTTGACCACACAGAAAACCCTGCAGATCTGTTTTACAATAATGAGTAAATATAATACACAGAAAGATTAAAAAAAAATTAAACAAATAACATATTTACGATTAAGACATCATTTTAGTAAAAACAAAATAAGTAGGATTTCTTCAAGGAAAACTAGTTCTGTAGTGCTCTTTTTTCTGTTTTGCTTTCACACAAGAAACACAAGCAACTATGTAGAAAAAGAAAATAAACTACTGCTGTGGCAGGAAAAAGTAATTGTAGTTGTCAGTTCAGCCTGCTAGTCATTCTAATTAACAGGGTGAAACCTATACAGCCAAGATATATCTTTAAAATCCAAGAACAGCCATCATGGCTTTATTTTTTTCTGAAAAATGCCCTTAATGGCTCAGCATCTGATTCAACATGTTTGGTTATTAATGTTTGTATTATAATTTTCTATCATTAAAGCATATTTTATAAAATAAATTTATTTGCTAGATATTTCCTATAATGCAGAATATTTCCAAAACCAGAAGTATTCTAATTACGTTAAAGTGAGTATTTAAACACTGATTAATCTTGAGAGGTAAAATTCGTCTGCTATATCTACAAACAACAGATTGAAATCATTCAAATAATATATTTACATAAAATCATGAGAAACAGTCCCCCACTAAATTTAATCTAAAAATGTTCTCATTATATGATATGTAATTTTCTTCTTTACTGCTTTACTTATTATTTCTTTTCTCTTTTAAAATTAAGATCTATTTAACATTTGTTGATTCCCCCAGCATCAAAGTAAATCTGCATAGTTTTAACCTTTTCAACATGAAATCTAGGCACCATTTTATATTCCCCATGTATGACAGGAATGCTTTAAATGTTGACTTTTACTGTGGGGGCTTGAAACTTCTCTCAGTACAGAAATCTTGTTAAATGTCTGCTTTTAGAATAAATAAATGCAAGACTTTTTCTCTCTCCTTTCTCAGACATTCCCAGAAGTGTGATATTCTACCCCCTACCCTCAATATTGAAAGATATGGATCCATTACATTTGATTAATTTGGAAGAGACTTTATTTTCTGTTCTGCTTTTCTTTGTTGTGTGATAGCAGAAGGTCAGATTGATAAACCACCACTGGTACACCAGGACAGAACACAAGCTCCCTGTCCCAGGGCAGGTTTTGCCCACAGCAGAGGTGTTGGCACAGTGTGCCAGTTCTGCCTGCACACTCCAGGGAGCTGCTTAGGGAAGGAGAGTCTGTAGCAGTGGGTGCAGAATTCCATACAGAGGGGATGCTAACGGTCATTCACATCAACAGAGGCATTGCCTGCAAAATGAGTGTGGCGTTTTTATTTTTATTTAAAACTCTGTAGCATCATGTAAAGAATTTGTTCCAGCAGTGCTTGTCTTTGTTTTTTGCAATATTCTCCTGGTTAAACATGCATCCAATTTAAGTATTAGAGAAGGAAGTCACACTAAATTAACAGCTGGCTGGAGCTTTGGAGAGAAAACTGCTCCTTCCTCTTCACAAAAAGCTTGGGGGAAAAATGCAGTTTCTCTTCAGTTATTTGGTTGCAGTGATTGAGGTCAAGGTAAACTGAAATAGATGAGAATTGGATGGAGGAGAGATTAGGATCTACAGGCAAACACTGCTGACTTCGAAAGAATAGAAGGAAATCTCACACTGTCATGTTTTGCAAAGTGTCAGAGTACAGGTATTTGGTTGAGAATAAACTAAACAATTATCATGAAATTGTTGTTTCTCAGATCTTTAAAATCATTGATCTCTCATTTGTTGATGGGCTTATAAATGCAAACTCAATGTCATTCCCATCCATAATAGAACTGCTAACTTCTAGGTATTATTCATCAGGAAAACACAACCATGATGGCTATCAAATCTAACATTTATTAAATTATGCAATTAATATTTCATTCCTGTATGCAGATTATCTGAACGTATTGTAGCATTAATACAGCCCTAATCTAGTTTAACTCTTTTATTGCATAAACTTATAACAAAGCTTTGTGACTGAGTAATAGCAAAATCCACATGAAATGTGCATGATCTAAAGAACACTATATGGCAGAGTTTGAAAATTTGGAGTTTCTGTTTAAGTGTGTTGAACACATCTTTTTTTAAAAAAATAGTTCATTAGAAGAAAAAAAGAAAAATATATAAGGCATATGTATCACTGATTATTATACACAAAAGACTATGTTTCTCAGCGAATAAAAAATTTCCTGTTCAAGGAGTTTGATCTAAATGATGTAAATTCCTACCATCACCCAAATTCAGATTAAAGTAGCAGAAGAATCTGGCTTTGAATTATGCCATATAGCATAAAACAAAATGAGGATCTGAGGAGTAGATGATGGCCCCTGTGGTTTATAGCTGTTTACCTGACCACCTTTTGCATTATCTCTCCCTGATACTGCAGATCCAAATGCTTCTCCAGATGATTAACTAGAAATATTAAGTGTGTGATCAATCTGTCCCCCAATTTGCCAGCTCCCATGTTTGAAGTTGCGGTGTCAAGGTAACTGCTCTTTTTTCCAGCTATTGGAAATTTGGGACTATATTAGTGTAAGTATCTTACCTTGCTCTTTTTTAATTAAAGCATGAGTTTATGTTTTCTGGTTGTAGAGAGAAAAAAGCATGGGAATAGGACACTAGAACACCCTGAAGGCTTAAACAATTGAGGGTTATATCGAGCTGACAAACCTATGATTTTTCTTTCAGTCTTGTATTTCTTTGGGACTGGTTTATTTTCCTAAGTTACCTGGGATGGCAAGTGGTGCCAGAATACTTCTGAACTTAGTAATTTTCTTGTGTATTTTTGCATAGTGTCTCACAGTGCTCTGGTTTGGTTCCTGTACTTATTTGAATGCACAATCTGACTTATTGAGAGCTTGAGTGGAAGACGGCCTGAGTTACCATTAGCATGATTTATACCTAGTTGCAATTAAACAAGACTTGCAATTGCTTTCCTTTTATATGACTGAAGTATGTGATCAAAAGGCAAATTAGCTAAGACAAACACCTGCAGAATTAATTTATCATGGTGGGTTTGGGGAGGAGCTCTGAAGAAGGTGCTGTTCCCCTGGATGGTGGTGAGGTGCCGTCTCTGAGGGCCATCAGGTTGTGGAGGCTCCATGCAGTTACTGACCAGAGGCACAAGGACCTGAAGTCCGCTGGTAACACCATAGCAATGGAAATGAGACCATGCTGTGTTTGAATTCCCTGATGAGAATCACCATGCATATATTTGTGAAATGTCTGACAGATTAATGAAATACATGTGGCACATTGGGCAACTTGCATAAATGATCTGTTGCCAGCAGCTGGTTCACAGTGTAATTTTGTGTTATTGTTGTAAAGAAAGATAGCAGAAGGGAGTTTTGCTGTCTGCCTCTGCTGCCTGGAAGCTGAAGGTTTAAGATTTTTTCATCTTAATATTTAAAGTCCCAAGAGAATTGCATCCCAAGTGCATTTTTGAGCTTCTGATGCCCTGTATTCCATTTCAATCTTGATGGTTAGGATGAAGAGATCCGGGGCCTGAGGGCTTTCTGAAATGAACCAGCTGAGAGTATACAGTATCTTTTCCTCTGGAGTACTGGCTGTGTGGAATTTTTCCCTCCAGAGCTCAAATGTGTGATAAATATAGTGTATTTAAAAATATGTTTTCCACCTAAGCTTTGCATGACAATACTATCAGTTATAATTATTCAACTGTTAGTAGTTATGATTTGAAGTAGTAGACTAAGGAAGAAAGACTCTGGGAATATCCTAGTCTTATTAAAGTCATCACTATTTGCTTTGGACTTTGGTTATGAACTATTATTCATTTGACATTTTCAGTTTACTTTCTAGTACTTTAAAGAATCTCGAAGAGGCTTTTATGACTGCTTATTTTAAATCATGAGATATTAAGTACTTCAGACAAATAAGATTTTTATGCTCTTCACTTGTAAAATGCACAAAGGTCAGCTAATAACATGCTGTGACTCTTTTGCTGGAGGTACCTTTATTACTCCATCTGTATTTCATCTGCCTGTCATAACTACAAGAGGAGTAAATCCAAATTCATCCCCAGATGTTGGGCAAGAAAACAAAGAACGCTTAGGAATAAGAGAACAAAGACTGCTTGGTTAAGAAGAACAAGGACTATTCAGTCAAGGCAGGAGAGATGTAACAAAGTTTTTATAATGTAACAGGTAGCAGAACCGCTGTATTTGCAGAAAAAACTCATATACAAGCATTTGTTTTAAGGAAAAAAAGCTGATATTAGGAAAGTGATGTCTTATATTATTGGTTAGCAGATGCACGAACAGCTATACTTATTGGCTATCCAGATGTGTGTTGTTCTAACCTGATAGTGAAAATATTTTAAAAGCTATATACACTTTTAATAAATGTTTTCTAGTTATACTGTAACTGAGGACCGTGCATCATTCATTCCCATGCCACAAATGGCTCCCTGAACAGGGACACAAGCTCCTAGGCCATCCCAGACCTGTGGCATACCCTGGCTGCACCAGCAGTGGGCTTCAAGGATTGTCGAGGGCGTCCTTTCATCGCTGGCTAAGGAACAGGTTAGCCTTGTAAGCAGTCGGGAAAACTTCCCCATAAAAATGGGCAATAATATAAGTAAACTGGAAGCTCTCCATAAAGACTGTTTATTGCATATTACAAAGGAGCAAGGCTATAAAATACAAGAAAGGAAGCTTATACAACTCCTTATATGGGTGAAAACTTATTGTCCTTGGTATCCCCCTGATGGCTCCTACAACCTCGATCACTGGAAGCAAGTGGGGGAGTCTCTAAAGTCTCATCAATTAGACCGTCATGAGGTTTATCCCAATGAATTCATTACATGGCAGATTGTTTATTCTGCACTACAAATCTTTCGCAATTCAGAAGAAATATTACACCCAGCTGTAAATTCTTCTGCAGACACTTCCCATGCACTCACAGCACTGCTCTCACATCCTGACTCAGTTGTTTTGCAACTGGAGGAGGGAATTAATGGGGAGGAACCAGAGGGCAATCTAAGAGCTATTGATCCAAGGCAGGAATGTGATTTATATCCTGCTATAAAGCTGCAGCTGCTGAAAGCTATGGCTGCATCACCATCTACTGACACAAAGGTGCTAAAACAGCAGTCATGTCCCCCACCCTATGAGCCCTTATGACATAAGACTGATAATGAACTTTCACTGTCCCCTGAGCCAAAACACTTTTTAGACACTTGCAGAAGACGAGCATTAGATCAAGGGGATGTTGAATTGCTCCACGCTATGCCCACAGTCCATCAAGGCAGTCAGCCTCAACATAAGCAAATTTCCTATGAAATGGTTAAAGAATTAAGAAAATCTGTGAAAGGAAACGGTTTGCAATCTTCCTATACAATGGGACTTATAGAAGCTATAGGAAAAAACTGTGTTATGTTACCTGCTGACTGGAAGGTTTTATTTAAATTGATTATGACAACAAGACAATATTCAATATGGTGGGCAGAGTATGAAGAGTTATGTGAAAATCAAGCATGGGCTAACATGAACACTGGTAATGCTGGAATAACAAAGGATCATTTGGCAGGGACTAGAGCTCAGACAACCATAAGAGATCAGTTAAGGATGCCCCCAGAGACGTATAACCAAGTGAGGGAGCTGGCTATAAGAGCTCTGAAAAGGGTGCCAGACATTAACAGAACTGAACCTGGCTTCTTCGCCATAAGGCAAGGGCTCCAAGAACCCTATATTATTTTTATTGATCGCTTGCAAACAGCAGTGAACAAGCAAATTGATTTACCAGCTGCAGCAGAAGTTTTATTGAAATACTTAGCCTATGAAAATGCTAATACTGATTGTTGTAAAGCACTTGATCAAATAAAAAACAAACCTGGTATTTCCTTAAATGAATTTATCAAAACTTGTGCACATACTGGTACAGAACAATACAAAGCAGATTTACTAGCAACTGCTTTAGCTCAACAGCTACAAGTGGCTCGGGCAGCAATTAAATGCTTTGCCTGTGGAGAGGAAGGTCATGTGAGAAAGCAGTGCTGAAAGAATAAGCAAGGGAATAAAAAGCCTAGTAAACTGTGCCCCAGATGCAAGAAAGGTTACCATTGGAGCAATGAATGCCATTCTAAGCACGACAAGGATGGCAAACCTCTGCCACAACAGTGGAAACTGAAGGGTGGTGCAAAATCCAGTGCCCCACAACAAAAGAGGATCCAGCCACAGCAAACCCACACAGCTCAAGTTACATCTGGAGAACCCTAGGCAGTGCCAGCTTGGACTTGGCAGTTTCCACCACAACCACAATAAGTAAGTGACACATCAGTTCGCCTTATACCTACAGGCTTAAATGGACCCTTCTATTTAAACAACATGAATTGCTACTCAGGAAATCATCACCATCTAAAGTGGAATTTTAATTTTAGGAATCATCAACTCTGATTCTAGGGGTGAAATAAAAATCATAGCTTGGACTCCTAACCTACCCTGTACTATCCCAGCAGGACCATGCATTGCTCAACTGGTACAACTCCCTATATTTCCAGACATGCAATTGATACCATCTGTTAATGCTGACAGGGACACTGGAAGTTTTGGGAGTACAGGTACTCCTAACATTTGTTGGTCTAAACTTATTTCAGTAATAACCTTTTCTAACCTGTGTTACAGATGGCAAGTCTTTTTCAGGATTAACAGATACTGGACCAGATATGACCATCGTCAGCAAATGTGAATGGCTAATCACGTGGCTCTTCACAACTCCAGCAGTGATCATTGCAGGCATCAGAGGTCAGCAAATGCCACAGCACTCAGCTAAAGAACTCGTGGTGTATGGACCAGAAGGGGAACAAGCGTGTCTCAAACCGTATGTATACTTTCTACTGCATGTAGACTGTGGGGAAGAGATCTGTTATCACAGTGGGAACTGACACTGACAACAAATTTTTAAAAGCTGTCACCTGCATTGCAGGTGAGACTTAAACTCATATGGAACACATACTCCTGTGTGGATTGATCAATGGCCCCTCAGAGGGCAATGGCTGCAACAAGCACAGAAACTGGTCAAAGAACAATTGGATCTGGGAAAGAGTTCTTAGCCCATGGAACACCCCAGTATTTGTGACTCCATGAAAGACTGGCAAGTGGAGACTCTTAAAAGATCTGAGAGCTATCAATGCAGTAATAGCCCCAATGAATGCACAGCAACCCCGGATCCAGCAATGATCCCTGAAACTTGGGAATTGTTAATTATTGACTTAAAATAATTTCTCACTGTTTTCTCACTATTGCATTACACACTGATTATGCACCTTATTTTGCCTTTTCATTACCGTCCTTGAACAACAGTTCAAGGTATCACTGGGTTGTGTTATCACAAGGAATGAAAAACAGTCCTAAAATATGCCAGTCTGGTCACAAGTACTTTACAACTGGTGCAGCAGCAATTTTCAGTAGTTCTATTGTATCATTGTATGAATGATATACTGCCAGCAGCAGATGACTGTTGTATTGAAAAACTGTATTGTCTTTTTGGATCTTTTTCTCGACAAATGTGGTCTCTGTATTGCAGCATATGAAGTTCAAACTGTCTCACCTTGGAAATACCTAGGGTTTCCATTATTTGAGCAGAAAATTGTTCCTCAGCCCATTGTGCTGCAGACCTCCATTAAAACATTAAACTATTTTCAAAAATTATTAGGAACTATTAATTGGCTCAGACCTACCCACTGAGGAATTGTCACCCTTATTTAATTGACTTAAAGGAGACACAGGTTTAACATCTCCTTGTGAACTCAATCCAGAAGCCCATGAAGCATTACCAATTGTAACAGATACAATTCAGACATCCTTTGTATCCAAACAACAAGCAGAGTTACCACTGAGACTTCTTGTTGTCATGGCTGAATTCCAACCATATGCATTAATGCACAGTGGTGTGATGATAGCAATTGTGGATGCTAGAGTGGGTATTTTTACTTCTCACATTTTCAAAAACAGTGACCACATTACTTGACATTATTGTTAGACTTGTTTCCACAGGACAAAAATTATATGAAACCCTAAGTGGGGAAGATCCTTCTCATATCCACATTTCTTTGTCTGCAGATGCTTTTCAGGATATCTTCCAGGAATCATTATATTTACAGGCTGCCCTGACAGACTGTTTGGGAAACATTGTTAATTCTTTGTCAAAAAGCAAACTTTTGCAATGTTTGAAAGATCTTTCTCTTAGCTGCATTTTCTAATATTGTCACAACCCCTGCCTGGAGCAAAGACAGTGTTCATCAATGGTTCTGGGAAAACTCAGAAGCAGTTGTTACCTGGAAAAATTCCCCAGGGGATTGAAAACCTGTGATTTTTCAGCCAGGGTTGACACAAATAGTAGAACTAGCAACCACTCTAGAGGCTTTTCAGTTGTTTCAAAATGTGCCTTTCGACTTAATATCAGATTCCTTGTATGTTGTTGGCATTTTAAATGGTAATGAAAATTCCTTTCCAAAGTAAGTGCACAACAAGGATTTTTTAATACTGTTATCTACCCTGTATGATTATGTCCAGTGCTGGTCTTATTATTTTTATATTATGCATCTTAAATCTCACTCATCTTCACCTGGACCTCTGGTGGAAGGCAATGCAGTCATGGATGTTCTAATGACAATGGCAACAGTTCCAAATCAAATAACACAGGCAAAATTGTTGCATGAATTCTATCATCAACATGCAAAAGCTTTGAGTAAACAATTTAATCTTACTTTTTCTCAAGCTAGACAAATGTTTCATTCTTGCCCTGGTTGTGCATGCTTAACACCTTTACCTACCACAGTAAGTACAAATCCAAGAGGATTAGGTAGGCGTCAATGAAGTCTGGCAGATGGATGGTACACACATTTCTTCTTTTGGCACATATTCTTAAAATATGTGCATGTATCAGTTGACACATATTCCAAATTTTTTGTTGCCTCCACTCATAAAGGGGAAAAGGCAAGAGATGTCATTAAGCACATGCTGTGAGCTATTGCTATCTTAGGAATTCCTGAGGTAGTGAAAACTGATAATGGTCCAGGATATGTCTCACAGTCAGTGAAAACGTTTTTTCATTCTTTTTTCATTCATCTCTTTTTCATTCACATCACTTAACTGGCATACCTCATTCCTCAAGAGGCCAAGCTGTGGTGGAATCACACACGCCCTTAAAAGAATGGAGCTGCAATCAACTTTTCATTGTTAACCCAGGGACATGGATGTGAAGACTTTGATGGAATGAGCTGTATGACCCTGACCACTCTGAATCCATTCACAAAAGCTTCCAGGTATTGAAGGAAGTGTCTGGAGAACTGCAGAAAAACCTGGGATGGGATCCCTTCAGCCTATTCTCCTGGTTGGGAAATTTCAGTTTTGGACCTTGGGTTAAGCATGAAGTTGGTTTATATATAATGGGACTTAGAGTGTTTTTGGTGATTATATTATGTTTGCCATGAGTCTTTTCTTGTATTCAATGGCTTCTCAATCAGAACATAAAGCAGGTAATGCTTATGCAGACACACACTGTACTCAATTTGCAACACTAAGTAAATAAAAGGGGGAGGGAAGTGGGCAAGAAAATAAAGAAAACTTAGTAATAAGTGAACAAAGACTGCTTGGTAAAGAAGAACAAGAGCTACTCAGTCAAGGCAGGAGAGATGTAAAGAAGTTTCTATAATGTAACAGGTAGCAGAACAACTGTAGTTTGCAGAAAACTTTCATATACAAGCACTTGTTTTAAGGAAAAAAGCTGATGTGTATATTAGGAAAGTGATCTCTAATATTATTGGTTAGCAGACACATGAACAGTTATACTTCTTGGCTATCCAGGCACATGTTACTCTAACCTGAGCGTTAAAATATTACAAAGTGTATATTAAAAGCTATATACACTTTTAATAAATGTTTTCCGGTTTTACTGTGACTGGGGACTGTGCATCATTCATACACTCCACCCACATCCAGTGAAATTCCGACAGGTTTACTTAACTTGAGCAGAATACAACTGTACCCGAGCTCCTACTGAAGACACAGGTAGTGTGAATAAAATATCAGAATACAGGCACAGCCAAACAAAGGGTCCAGATCTGCAACTTCAGCTCAAATGTTGTGTCTGTAACAGGTAAGATTTTTTTTCTGGTCAAAGGCACAGAATCAGGCTCCCATTTGTTTTGTTTATTTTGATCTTCCTATCAATAAGGTAGCGGAAAAGCTAAAACATTCATTCAGTCTTTTATATTGCTCTTACTTTTGACACTGTATTATACTATATATAAATTGGTTAGCCATAGTCTTATGAAATGTTTCAAGCAATATTCATTTAAGGCAATAATGTAAAGTTTGACAGTTGTCCTTGCCCAGCTTATTACCACTAAAGGAACACTGCTTCTCTGTATTTCCTGGTATTTGAAGATATCTAAATGACCATCAGTGAAGAGCAAAGGAACAACAACCAAACACAACCGAATCAACAGCACTAAGAAAAAAATCTTTTAGTAATTCATATAAAACATTTCCAAAAGTAAAACAAAACTGTTTAAAATAATGTCCTTCTCTTACTGCTAGCATTGAAAATACTATATTTATTTTAAGAACTGGTGGCTTAATCAGCATTGAAGGTATGTTGCGAAGTGTTAGAATATATTCTGTCATTTGGCTCAGCTTCAGGCAATTTTACATGTAAATATAATTACTATGGTATTCTTTTTTTAAACATATTAGTCTCAAGTTTGTGATGAATGAATCTGCAACGTGTTTTCTTGACACCTTTTTGAAGTGAATTAATCCAATATTAATTTATTTTAGATGTGCCAGAAGCTTCATCCTATTACTAGTAAGTGGAAATAGACAGCAGGAAATGCAGGTCCCTTCCTAGCATTGCCAGAATGCATCTCTGTGTGTATCCAGCAATCTGGGTGATATGTTGACAGAATGAGGCCAGCGATGCAAATAAAGGAATTCTCCCCCCTCTTCTCCTTGCAGTTTATTGCTTGTCATTGACTAACTCACTGACTAGAATTTCTACAGAGAAATCAAACTAGTAGAGAAGCAGCTTCTATATTAGCATTACTATAAAATGTTTAATGTGTATTAGGTGATAAGAGTATTCATGTTTCCAAAATTACAGCTATTTAATTTGGTTTATCAGCTTCCTAAGGCTGAAGTAGGACTCTCTAGGTGTATAAATTTCAGGCTGGGTTCTTAACACAAATTAAAGTAGTTTTACTGCAGTTGCTGTAGCGGACTGTCATCAGTGTCACTTTATATTAGTGGAACACATGAATCCAAATGCGTCTGTTGAACACAAATAAATTCTTATTTTTAAAATGAAGGGTGATTTTTTAACCTATCCCCTCAAAATGTCTTTAATTATGCTTGCTATATGTGTTAGGATTTGTTATTTTGTCTTAATCGCTTGCAAGTTTATAATCTGATTCTCTGGCATAGTAACACAGCAGAGAGACAATATATATTTATTTTTGCAAACCATAGCATATATTTCAGCTTTTACTGTTTTCAGATCAGGAAAACTCAAGATCAAAACTATTTATTCTATGAAAGAGAAAAGCCAGAATTCATTAATAAATGAGGCCAACAACCACAAAATCATACACAGAATTTATAGATAGAGAAAATCAAAGACAGTGGGTGACTGGAAGGAAAGTTGCATTTATGTGAAATAAATATTCTGGGATTTAGTATTAAAGTGAGGTAACATAATTCTGTTCCCTTTGATCATAATACACAGATGATCAGGTTAGGGAATCATACAAGCATATACAAGTGTACTCAATTCTTATTTGACAAAAAGGAGTCATGGACAAAGGACTCAAAGAAGAGAGATAACAAGCTCCTGTGTTTTCTGGCTCATTGTATCCAGTAGATACAGAAATCCAGATTAGTATATTTTATTCATATTTACTTGAGTAGCTTCATTTATCTAGCATAGTTACCATCTGTGAAAACCAGTGCTTAGCACAAAAATAATGGAGAATCTAGAAAAGAAAAAAGAAAAAAGAAAAAAGAAAAAAAGAAAAAAAAAAGGCTTCCAAATTTAGTTTGCTGTTACCAATGGAATACTTACTGCAATTTGGCAGAAATATGTCTTGTGGGTGACTTGAGGAATAAAAAGGTACCTGATCACTCATTTTCACACAGGCACTTTACCAACTGGAAAAAGATTTTTCTCAGATTGAAGCCTGAACCTCTGTTTGATGGAAGGGGGAAACCACTCTTCCCAAGCTTTCAAAAACTGCTGCAAGCAGACATTTGACTGCTGAAACAGTCCTGCTCTCTCTGATCTGAGGCTCACAGCTCAGTATGATTCAGCAGGTGCCCATTTTAAGGGACCAGAGCTGTATTTCATAGACCATTTTTCCCACTCATCTGGAAGTGTAAGACCTGGCCATCTCCAAGCCTAATCTTTGTATTTTTAATGCAAGTGATGCATATTGTGAACTGTACCCATATAACATTGAAATCAGCTGGCAAAAATAGGTATTTTTGAAAGCATAATTTCAAGATGTGAGGGAGCAGTGCAAGGCATAAAAGAACTAAAAGAAAGTTAAAGGTGTCGTAATGATGCTAAAGATGTGGTAACTTTTGAGTGGTAATACCTTATTTAGGATGCTGAAACCAAAGTATTTTTAAATTCTTGGAGGCATTTAAATTTTAAAATTCCCCATTTCTTATTAAAAAATGTAGAGGACGATTTTACACTCACACACACAATTTAAAGAAACTGAAACATAGAGAAAATTTGTTTTTTAAAAGTATGAAAAGCAGTTTGCTCAAACCCTGTCCTGGTGTGCTTCCTGTGCATAAGTAGACCCTACAGATATGATCCACTGGCTGGCTTTTCCCCAGACAATCTGTGCATCCATTTTATTCCTTTTGTCATATGTACCCCTGACAAAGAACCTCGATCACATAAACACTAGTTGTCTGGCAAACACATAATTAATATGACAATAAGTTACAGAAAGCTCATATATAACTGTTACCTCTAGCCTGGTATGCCTTCAACAGCATCACTTTAGTGCCCAGCTGTAGATTCTGCCTGTTTTTGTTTTAGACTCAGTGTGTTTTGTAAGCTGTGTAGGATGCATGCATGTAACTACAGCATATGTTGTTTATGAGCCCTTAATCTTTCCTCACTTGAGGCAGCACTGCCCCCCCGCAGTTTGCAGAGTTCCATCTGCATCACTTGTCTTCAACTGTAGATTTGCATCATGACACAGTATAGAAAAGGTATCTTAAATCTTCTCATGACAGCTGCACAGCATTTTTCTAGGCTGACAGCCCTTGTCCAATCAACAACAAACCTGCTGCTGATTTTCCATAAGTCATTTTAAAATGCCCAACATTTAGTGAGGACAGTTGCTACTTCCTATCCAATTCACCAGGGTGTCGCTGCAGAATTTCACCCAAGGATAGGCATAATATACTCAACCTGTCCTACAGCACTCCATAATAAGGTGAAATACAGTGTTTTGAACAGTGTATATTCATGTATATTCCTAATAGCATAATGGTTACAAAATTCATTCAGACATGTAGAAGACCTAGCTAAATCTCTGAAACAGCATCTTAGTCCTGTGCATTGTCTTACCAGGCCAATCATAATTTTCATTTGTAACTGTGCCATGTTGGGTTAAAAAATATTTCACAGTAGAGGGCCTTCAGCTCAGGTTTTGCCATGTTCTAATTGGCCTTGTCTTACTTTTTTCTATTGCATCTTTGGCTGGTACATCCCTAACACAAAGTTTATGATGGATCAAAAAGAAAACCTTATCCAGTCCAAGTAGAAAAGGGAATGGCTCCTTAATTACCTGTGCTTCACTTTAATTACTGCCATTTGATTTAAATCTGTAAGGCAGTGCTTTGGGGTGACAATGTGTTTAGTCTAACATTCGTCAAAATAAAAAAAAATTGGAACATGGCTGTATTATGAAATGAAGAGAGAAAAAATTCTGAGCTTGTTAAGCTATGATCTGTCCCTATACAGAAGTGTTTTATACTGAGAACTGTAACAAATTGAAGTAATATTAATTCTGGCATGATAATTCTCTACTTTTATTGCAGGGTGACTCAAACCACCTTTTTATCTCAGAGGAAACAATATAATACTAGAGAAATGGCCTTTGAGATGAGAACTACCCCTGGTTGAAACTTTACATGAAAGTACTTTTTTAACACTTACTGAGAGGTTTTTGTAATGGCACTGAAAGAATATATAACATAAAAGTGTAAAACTATATTGAATCAGAAAATAGACCTCACAGTACTTGTTACATGGGCTAATACAGGAGAGTCTGCATTTTTCATCACATCTGTTTTCACAGAAAACTTATTTTTATCAGTCTGTTTTAATCTGTTGTATTTCCCTAAGTAGCAGATTCATCTTCAAGGACTAATTTATACATTGCAGTTCTGTTTGTGTCTTGGTTTCCAAAATGTTTTCAGGAATTGTGGCAAGCTCATGTCACTGTTAATTAACCTTAAAGGCAAGACAATACAACTACTCTTTAATCACAGAATGATACTACAGAGTCTTTTTAGCCACTGTTAGTCCTAACTTTTAAATTAGTTTTAGAAAATAGCAAAACAATCTATAAAGTCACATTAAAACTTGAAATAATCAAAGTGGAAACAATTTGGCCAGTAACTGATTATTGTTCATTCACTGCTGATAATGATTAATGTGCTAGGCAAATTATTACTGATTTTATTACCAATGTGTCTGCACGCTTATGACAAAATTCAAGCTTTTGAAGGAAATTAAGACCAAATCCACAAGTATAGAAAATAGTTTAAAATATTATAATATTTACTTTAATAATTTAAATATTCCTTCCTCTTCAGAGAAAAGTTATTGTGCAATTCTTTCTATGAATCAAAGTTTTTGGGGGTAAGCCTCTCTTTTTCTTTTTTTATTTTTTGGTTAAACTGTGTATGTAAACTGATAAATCATATTTTTGATTTTGACCACATAAATTAAACAAGAAATTATAGGGATTATAAAAAATATTAAAATTTTTCTCCAACTCATGAAAACGTCTGAATTGACAAAGGCAATTAGCAGTCAAATTTGATAGAAAAAACAATTTTATAGATTTCTTTTTGACATGCATGAAGACAGAAAACTCCTTATGTGGATAAGCTTCCTTATAGTAGTCAATCTGATTGGTCTTCAATAGATAATCTTTACAGGATTATCAGTTTTGTATCAAGAAGGTAGTAAAGGAGCTGATGAGGAGCAGCCTGCAATGATGTGTTCCTTTTCTAAGGTTTTCCACAAAAAAAACCAAACAACCTTTTTGTTTTAACAGGTGTCCTTTAAGAGGGGCTGGGGACTGTAAATACTAAGCTTTCAAGGCTAAGTTGAGAAAGAGCAGAAGACAAGGTCCAAGGTTTTTGAGCAGCTGGATACAGGGGATACAACAGAATAATACAACCCTTTTCCTGGTGAAATAATGGGTTAGAGTGCAATGCAGGAACAGCTTCATTTCTTTCCCATTAGTTAAGGACTAGGAGTTTTGGGGGCAAAATCCTAGCTTTTAAGTTTCCCAGTAATTTCCTTTATGTATTATAGATTATATATATAGTCCAAAAGAAAAAAAAAATGATATTAGACTGATCTAGACATTAAATGTGTGCTGTTTATTTTGGCTAAACTGATCCAGTTACAGCTGCTTGCTATGGTGAATTCTCTGTAATATAGGATCAAAGCAGCTATAACTATGGTATTTTTACTAAAAAAGGAAAGGAATAGTACTTAAAGTGAAAGCTTAGTATTTCTGGAACGTAAAACAACATCAAAAGCTGGTCAAACCATCATAAAGTCTGCATAAATTCTTCACAAGTAATTATATCATCTGTTCCAGATGCTCCCAAAAACCTTTGAAACGATTGCATGACTTCTTCAAGTGGCCTCCCCACATGAAATTTACTTGTGCAAACAACACTTGAGTATCAGATAATGAGGTAATAAAGTTTTTTGATAACCAGTTTAGAGAAAAGCAATTTCTAGCTTATTATCAGTTTTGCAAATTCATGAGGTCTGTGCAATTTCTCCAATTGCAAACAGTCTTGTTACTAAGATCTGCATACAGATTGTAAGCCTACAGGTCTTCCCAAAAAACTGACAACTTTTGATTTCCAAGTGCCAGAAACTTTTTATTTTACTATTATTCAAATATGGCTCAGTGGATTGTCTATTAAGTTGTTCTGATTCCCTTCCTGAGCACTCAGGAGGAAAGGTTTTCTTACAGACTGTAAGAATGGAAAAGGCCAGGATGGCATGAAAGAGTACTTTTCAGATCACAAAATGAGAAACTGAAAGTTTGCAATGTAAAATTACAGTCTAACCTCTGTTTTGCAGAGGTTAAGGTGCATGGGTTTTTGACCATTTACCAAAACAAAATTTCTGATGAGGATCTTGGTTTACATAAAACCAAACCAACCAACTAACCCCTCACCCAGTTTATATTCATGTACTTATTAATGCTTAATATACTTCTCATTATATCAGTAAACTCTAAAATAATCATTAAATTCATTCCATCAACTCTGTTGTTCCCCAAAATGCTGAACAGGAATAAGGAGTGATAACAAATCAAATAGATATATGCATCACTAATCCATACAGCTCAGCTCTCCTTGAAATGTAAATTCCAGAAAGGGACTTGCATTTTCAAAGAT
Organism: Cettia cetti; assembly: GCA_013401135.1. Lineage (NCBI taxonomy): Eukaryota > Metazoa > Chordata > Aves > Passeriformes > Sylviidae > Cettia > Cettia cetti. The sequence goes on from VZUI01042565.1 coordinate 18,787, forward strand.
GCCTACAGCTTCTGCAAACTGGTGCTCCTGCATTCAGCTCATTTAAAGATTAGCTGTAAACTTCAGAGAAGAAAGACTTGATGCCTGCAAGCACAAATATAGAAAGACATTAGAATTTTCTCCCTTCCTTTTTCTTGTAAGACTATGAAATTTAATGTGGCATATAGTTTTTCAATTATTAGCATCTACCTGAAACTTCTGTTAAAGTATACATTGTTTACAAATTTGCTTCTTGCAAGAAGAAAATAAAAAAGAGGAAAAAATAGATTTTCAGAATGTTTAAGAAACAGAAAGCAATATATTGCATAAGCTGCATTTATGTTGCTCCCTTTTATATCTTCTTAAATTGCTTTGTATTTCTGATATGAGTGGACTGAAGGGAGTTTTGTTTAACTGAGATTGCAATGGTCAGAATGAATCAGCCATGCTAGACAATATTGGGAATCTGGATTTGGGTGTTCTCTTATCAGACAGAAGTGCTGTGCCCACGAAATAGAAAGAGCTGTTCTGATATAGAATCACACTGTTAATTCAGAGTTCAGAAAATTTCTCATTGAGCTTTTTACTTGACAAAAGACAAAGAAGATACTGTTAGACTGCACAACAGTAATTATTACAGTTTGCCTATCCAATGTCCTTGAAGAGATGGTAGAAGACCAGCATAAACATTCTGTTCTTCGAATAATTAAAAAAAAATTATATTGCCACAGATTCTTATTTGATATTGTATTTCTTAGTGCCTAAATCTGATCAATATTAATGATTAAGAAGCCACAATCTCAGAAGTGGCAGAAGTAAAAGAAAATTTGCACCATCTGTAGAAATCAGGGATGTCGTAAATATACTTCAGAAAGGCAATTTCAGAGATTAATTATATGCTAATGAAAATAATTTGCTCTCATATATACAGCATATTTTCTCTCATGCATACATATACAAGTAGTAGAACAGACAAAGAATACAATTTATTATATTATTTTTTAACATTTTACATTTTTTGAGAGACTGTTCGATGAAAGATATTTCCATGGAATCTGAGTCTGATTCTATCCAGCTTCAGAGGAATATTGCTCTCTGCCTAAGTAGCCCATTCATAAAGTATTAAAAGCCTGAAAACTAGCCCTGCAATACATACCTTTTGGCCTGGAAAGTGGAAGAATCCCATGGCAGGAGCTCCTGCTCAGCTCCTTTAGGCTGGGCAGTGACTCGGGTAGAAGGAGGCAGATGCAGGACTCTCATCAGGGTTCAGATGGGTTTGATGCTCAGAGCTGATTTTCTTCTTGATACTGATATGTAATAAAATGTTTACATGAAAAAGCAGAAAAATCAGCACAATACTGTTAAAAATTTAAAAATAAGATCCTGATACAGGGCTAAAAGTGGTTGTGGTTCTTACCTATAAGCTGTGTATGTCATACTGAACACTGTGTCTGAGATATGTAACACAGCAAGAGGTTATTTTAATGTTGAGACTATCCCGTGGTCTCCATCAGAAAACAGCAAAATAAAACTACACCATGCTTCAGGGGGCAAGCAAATAATATTTTTTTTTTAACAAGAACTGTTGCGCCAATGAAGATATATAAATCAAAATCAGGAGAACAATAGAACTAGTCACAGAGCACAAACATAATTCATGTGGTAGTACTAAAAGCTTTTCCATTCAAGAGCAAATGACATTATTTATGCAATCAAATATTTGTTCAGTTGCTCATTAATCATTAATAATTTTTTGGCATTGATTTTTTTAATGTATAGAGTATCAGTGTTCCTGTGATATTTTAATTTTTTACATTCAGTACTCTTACTTTAACCTTCTTCAAACAGTTCATATTCTTACTTTGGAGATTTTTTTTTTCAAACCCAAGATAGTAAGAGTGCGGTTTAATACTCATGTTTTACAGACAGGTAACTTCTATTTCACCTATTCAAAATTACAGGTGAGATAGATTCCTTCTATTATTAATTAAGTACTTCAGCATATTAAAGATGATGATTTATTATTGGGGCTACTATGTATGCCCCTATTTATACATACAATTTAAAAAACATTTCTATAAATCAACACCACTGTCATGTGGGATAAAAAAATACTAACAACAAAAAATACAGAACAATTAGAATAATACTATTTCCAATATTTACATTTTTTTACAGATAGATGTGTTTTTCCAAAACAGCAGAAATCTTGTAGAGATATATCTTTGCTAAATCTGCTGAAGAGATTGTATTTGCATGTGAGAGAAAGAGGATCAGAATACGACTTCCAGTAATCATACCAATACATAAAACTTATTTTTCCCAACATAAAGAGTTCTGTTCCAATGAGTCAACAGATGTGTTACTCCAATGAAGAATATAACCAGTATGTTAATTCTCATAGTACAAGTCTTTACAGTTTAGAAAGGTATGTCTGAGGGTTTGTCGCAGCCCCTTTTTAAGAAGCACTGACTCCCAATGTGTTAATGCCAGTCAAAGGAATGATTAACCATCCTGTAAAACTTGGCGTTGTGCTCTCTGAAGTAAGAATACAGTTGCTCTAAAACAGTGCTGTTAACAAGAGGATGGGGACGCCCTTTGGATTCATGTAAACATCTCTCCCTCCCATCACTTCTGATGCAGTAGAATCCCTTGGTTTGGTTAAAATAAAAATTAGAAGACATGATTCGGGAAGGAAGGTTTAGAAATTTTTCAACTTTTTGTAATTCTGGAAGAGGGTCCTTGATCAAAGTATTGCCATCCACTATGTGAATCTGATCCAAACTGAAATGCTTAAGCCACTTTTCCATATGGACATCATATAGACTTCTCTGAATAGCTTTGTATTTGGTATTAAGCACTCCATTCTTAATAACAATATCTTCAAAGAGTTGAACAGGCTTGTGACTTTCTACTCTGTTGTAATATACTTGGGTATAGTCAGATATAACTCTCTCAGTGGGATCTCTCAGAATAAGGAGCAGTTTAATGGAGCTATTCATGTCATGAATTCTTCCTGGAGCCTGTGGTGATGTAAAATAGCCTGGTGTTTTCTCAATTGTAATTTGATTTCCATAAGAAAATGGCATCAGATTTCTGTACCAGTCTATTCCTTTCACATAATTTTCATCCCAGTCAAAGAAGTGGACTTCTGTAGCTGCCACCACAATGTTAGGATGAATATCCAACATTTCCAGCAAAGCCCTGGTCCCTCCTTTACGAACTCCTATGATGATTGTCTGAGGTATCTGTCTGCTGGTGCCAGGAGGTCTCACCTGCGCTGAGTAGTGTTCACTTTTATTGCTGAATAATCCCACTTGTGACTTCAGTGTTTCCAACAGTGCCCCATTCTCAGCAGGAGCACCCCGAGCATGAGTCAGCAGAAGATAAGCTGACACGAGTAGGAAGGCCATGTGGAGAGGAATAATTATTTCAAGATAATGTTTTCCTCAATTAATGAAAGAATAGGTGAGTCCCCTCTTGAGATGGTTGGCAGAACCTGTGGTAAGCACACAGCAAGCTTTTGAAGCATCTGCAAAATAAAATAAGACCAGTCAGTGTTTCTAAACAAATCATCAGTTAAAAAATTCAACTCACAATTCAATTCACTAAGTTAATCTGTGATCCCAGTATTTATAGGGAAGTTATTTGTATCCCCTGACTTTATTTCAGAAGAACAGAAAAGTCTTCTGTTGGGGTTTTTTCTCCTTACCATGAGTGACCAATGATGGATACCAACCTTTCAACAACTTTTATTTCCTCTAATAGAATTGTTCACCTGATTTTAAATCCTGACCATTTGTTGCTTGCTTTGATTTTCCTAATTATCTGCCATATATACCACATACTTCTCTTATTTTAAACATCATATTCCATATGATAACAATAATTCCAAAGAATACTTGAATGCCAAGACCTTTCCTCAAATTCCCTGCTACAATAATATATTCTTATATAAATAACAGGCCTGGATGACAGTGCCACCAATTGGGTTCTAGTGAGCCATGAATCATACAAAAATAATTCTGTTTACTTACACACAGAAAAGAAAACACAGATAAAAGCAAAGTTTTGGAATCTGAGCCCTTTAGAACAGAAAAGTAACTGTGTCAAAGCAAGAGTAAAGTGGCTAAGTTGGAACAATGTGGGAAAAAATAAATTATGCAGGGTGGATGGATTCTCTGCAACTATCCAAGTGTTGTGATGCACAGTCATATAAATGTTGGAAAAGTCTTGGCAAAAATCAGATCTTCAGATCTGCAGTTCCTCCAAAGCGTTGTATAAGAGATACCCAGATGCTTTCTGGTCACTGAGAGATTTCTGCAAGGAAGCAAATCTGCTTGAGGCTGAATAGCTTCTTTTACTTAATCCACATTGCATATAGTCATTTTAAGAAGTGGTAAATGTTAAATATCTTCAAAATTTGCAAAAAATCCAGGCTAACAGGTATGTGCATGTGCAGATGTAAGTGAAAGAAAACATCTATGTAACAGTGTCACTAACATTTGAAATCTCCTTTTATATAATATTTGAAACAGATTGCTTATGGATCTGCCATCACAAAAACAGTCATAAAAATTCAGATCAATGCAACACCTGCACTTGATCCACTGTGCTTGGATTTTCTGTTTTTAACTGAAAATCCTACTAGACAAATTCCCATTGAGAGGACTCCTGAGTTTCACATCACTTCTGTTCTGAGCAATTATAGGATTTTAAGATTTGTGGGATATATCTACATTCTTGTTTTATTTTCAGTGTAGCGTGCACAAACAAGCTTTTTTTGTATGGTGAAGCAGCAGTCATTTAAAATCCAATAACCATTTTTGGAATAATTTTGAATTATGGCTCATATTTTAAAGTAGTCTCAGAAATGTTACAATCTTAACTCCTTCTCTAGTGTTCACTGCCTCTCTTTTTCTGAACATATTGGTCACAGTACTTCATCTCTTAGACAACACAGCCAATTCCCATTTGTCTTGGCTCTGAGGAGCATTCAATATTTCTATTTAAAAATTGTTTACTTTGAGTCTTATTTTACAGGCTTAACGATTTTAAATTTTTGATAATAACAGTCTAGGCAATGCAGCAGATTCATTAAGTCTATTTTCTAAATTTTATTGAAACCTTCTCTAGCTTCTTGGATATCTAGGGAATGATCTAGTCAGCCTCAACGAGTACTAAACTCACAGTTATATAGCAAATATTAACCCTAAAATCATAATTCAAAAAATAAACTATGACCTTTAATGAGGAAATCTGTGGAGAACATTCCTTGTTATGTCCAAGCAAGACTTAAAGGGCAACTGCTTCTTCAAAAAGAGCACAGTTTGAAGTAGGAACAGTGAGTACATAATTACTAAATATTGGAAAAGTCTAAGTACGAATTGGCCTTGTAATGACTGGTATGCTATTCTTTAAAAGCTTGAAAGGAGGTTTCATTGTAAAGATCACAACTTTTTTAATAGGAACTTCCCACAGAAGTTCTATTTGAAGCTCCCAAGAGCAAAGAATGCAAGAATTTCTATGGCAGTCATAGGAGGGAAGAATAGCTATGTTTATACCAAAATCATTTATAGTTACTATTCCTTTGGATGGCAAGTTTGGAAATGGTAACCATGCTCTTTAGTGCTGCTGAGAGATTAAAATGCATATTACAATAGTGGCAGCTAATGTTGGTTTTGGAAAGCTCCTTAGGATGCACAGCACAAAATCTGAAGCCTCACACTACAGATGATTCCTGGAATGCCAGCTTTCCAAGAAGGGACTCTGCTTTCATCATTTCAAGCCAATTTTTTCACGATTCACAAGATTCCTGAACAGTTCAATCTGAGGAAAAGCACAGCTATACATAAGATGGTTTCAGAAGTAGCAACATATGACAGTATGGCATCTTTCCAGACCTGTGATGCCAGCAGGCTGGGATTTGGGAGCAGTGGCCAAGGCAGCAGTTAATCCTTCTTTTAACCTACTCTGAAATCCCAGTGTTAGTTTGCATTCTATTCATCTTCATTGTTAAATTAAAATTCTTTCAGGAAGACTGAGGAATTGTTTCTATAAAAATCTTACCGTTCTTCTCAACTCACTTCTTTCATGATAATACAGCACATTATATATTATAAATGCACTTACACGTCTATACATTAGATTACAAGTACTTTGAACTAAGGGAAGACCAGCCTAAATGTCTGCCAAGCAAGGTATTACTTATAAATACCAAGGTGGAGACATACAGCTCATTATCTGATTTAAATTCTTGAACTATCCCATTTTGAAACAGTTTCATGAACTGATTCTTAACAGGTATTTAAGGCAATTTTATTTAACTTGAAAGAAAACTATTTTTAGATTTCCTGAGAATTAGTATTCTTGAGACTAACTAGGTTAATAGCTTAAATTGTAAAAATAGAAAGGAAGAGGGAAAAAGCAGGAATTTCTCTAAAATAAACTAAAACCAGAGTAAAAAAGAAATAAGTATTTGATACTGGGACTCTGCAGTAGAATATAGAGAGATGTGCTCTTCCTAGATCTGGTGACCGGTGAAAAAATTCTCAAATCCACTTTTAAATTTTGTTTAAAAAAATCAAACACAATAACATTATTTTGTTCCTAACAAACTGAGTTTTCTAGTTCCATACACCTAAGAATCAGGTGCAAATACTGAAACCCCAAGAAGACTGTAAGCTGAATGAGAAAGTCATAATTATCACTGAGGACATATTGGTCTCCCAAAATACTCTCAGGTTCACTTCTGATGTGAGTGTCTGCTTAGTTTACCATCTGAAATCAGCACTTCTCTGTAAAACACATTCAGACAGCAAGTAGCAGAAGGGATTCTGCATACTCTGTGGGCTGAAGTATTGTTTGAAAAATAATTTAACATAGTTATTAACCATTTTAACCATTTTTCAAATTAATTAGTTGTTTTACAAATTTCTTGGAATCATTGTTAGGAAAAAACTTAACCTAGAAAATATCACAGAAAAAAAAATCAAATTCAAAATGTGCTGTAAAACTGGACCCTAAATAGATCAAAATTGCCTTTGGGATCAATTCTATCAGAACAACATTTCAGCTTTGGCCTAAGATACTTGATTCATTTCAGTGAAGCTCTAAGATGTTAGATCCTGTGGTTAGGTTATAATTGCTACATAAATGTAAAGGTTTTAAAGAAGATTTATCATATATAATTGGAATGTTATTTGAATAATTTTTGTGTTGTTGCTTTTGTGCCTTTATGCAATTACATTTTTAGAAGATACGAACTCCTTTTTATAATGAAAACAATATATTTTACATTGGTGCACTGCACCAATGAAGAATCTGAAAGCATTCTTATGAAACTAACCCCATGACACATGATCAGAATTACAATGCCTTATTACCATTTTTTCCTATTATTTGGTAATGTTGGTGCTGTTTAGTAACACAAGAAACATCAACAGATATGATTATTAAGCAGAAATGTAGTTCAGAAATAGATTAATTCCTTGCAGAAAGGACTAATTAAGTAAATAATACCTTGGGCTACTGTTTATTGTTTTTAAAACCTTAGAATAGACTCCAGAACAGCTTTGCTGGCTGAAAAATCATTTTAATATTACAGAAATTTACTAAAGACCCTTAACTGCTGCACTCCACTCTGAAAAAACTTCTAAACCTCTTATGATTTATCTTGCTTTGGGGTAAAGTACAAAATCATATGGTAAACCTAAATATGTTATTATTACAAATTTATAACAATAGTACTTCCTAAAAATACTTCCTGTATTACACTGCCTGTAATGCTTTTCATTAGAGAATTCTGCAGCCCTCTGTGTTAATGAACTACCTGCACCTTATTAAGGCACCATTCTCACCTAACAGGAAATTGCAACTGACCAATCTATAGATCCAGTTCAGGAGTGCAAATGCTTTGGAAAGTCAGGTTAATCTGATCTGCTCAAGGTCATATTGCAGGTTTATAGTCCTTCCAAGAATAAAAACCCCAAGGCTGCTAATTCTCCATCCAATTCCCCTTCCAATTTCAACTTTGTGCCATTTCCTAGCAGCCTCTCACAACCCTTATTATAACTTACAGATGGATTACAAGCAAAGAGGGTCCTCAATGTTTCAGCATAAAACTCAAGTTTGGTGGGGGTTTTTTGGAATAAAGCTGCTTCTTTTCACTTGCTCCTCACAAAAAAAAAAAAAAAAAATCAAATACAAACTCAGATTTTGATGTTTCAAGATATTTGTGCAGAAATACTTTTGTTGGTGACTGAAAACTGCAGAAAGGGGAGGTGATCAGAACAAGTATAACAAACCACCAATTGTTGTCATGATTTTTAAAAATGTAACAGGATTCAAAAAAGAGTACTGCTTTTTCTGTTAATTTCTATTAGATATGCACTCATCCCAGCACAAAGAGCTGAGAAGAGTGCAATGCAAACATGTTGAGGCTTACTGGCACACAAAATTGCAACAGCTCAATTATATGCTATAATTAAAAACATCTCTAATGCTGGCAATATAAAAAAACAAATTCCAGCCTAACTCTATTCACAACCAAGGGTCGTACGAGGTGAACAGTTTCAGGAATTTTTTTTGAAGGACAATCATACTGTGCTGTCAGTTAGACCTGTGTAAAGTAGCCCTATACAGACTGGCTTATGTAATAAATAATTCTAAACAGCAACAATATAATTCTAAAAGTTTTGGAATATCTGAAATTAGGCTGATGATTTTCCTTCAGTAAAACTAGAATCAGTTACATAGTATAATAAATGCAAATCTGCACTCAGTATGGCTTATACATTTTTTAAAAACAGGCAAATGAATTATCCAGTGCATATAGGACACTTTGCTTAATAGAATCCAGTATCAATGTATTCAAATCCAATAATGTAATGACTAATTCTATTAATTCTAAGCATTAAATATTAGAAGTAATACTATAATCAAAAGTCAGTTTCATAATACCTTAATTCTGATTATAATATAGCTTGTGAAATGATGGACATTTGAAAATACTTGGCACATGTCCAATGGTTGAGCAGAAAGGTATCCTCTTTAATATTAACTGTAAGGAAACACAGTTCATCTACTTCTGTCCACACATGTGAGATATGCCCAGGCAGAATTCAGGAGACAATGAAAGCACATTTCTCAGTGTGAAAAATATTTAAAAATTTTGAAAACTTTCCTGTGTAAAAACAGGAATTTTGTCTTAATTGAGTCTTAATTTTATTACTTTATTCATTACGTCTTAATTGAGTCTTAATTTTATTACAAGCAGAGCAACTACTTTAGAATGAGATCAATCAGGTGCAATTGAATAATTTTAGATCTGTGCCCTAGAAGTGAGATTTGATTCAGAAGAATCCCAAATCATCTATTCCATGAGACTAAAGACAATGTGAGAAAGGACAGTTATGCCAAGGAGATAATCCTTTATAGGGCATGAAACTTTTCTGCTACACTTTTATGCTATTCTCCATTGCCAGACTAACAGTAGTAACTAAAGCACATTTGCATTGTCGTTACTGGGCTTTATCAGAATCAGGCAGGAGAGGTTGGTCAGTTCCCAGGAATATACAGAGCTGGGCATGAAGAACACTTCCCACCTGTATCCATGGAAAAGTCTGCTGCCAGCTGGAGAAAGCAAGAAAGGGTAAGAGAGAGTAAAACATGACACTGGAGTTTTGTAGCAGAGCTGCAAGCTGAGGTCAGTGATCTCTTCTCAACAAGGAACAGAGGACTAAGTACAAAAAGGACCACAGACCCAAAGTCAAATAAACATTGCAGCAGTTCACATTGCTGATAAAGAACCTTAAGAGTCTTGTAGGCACCTAAGAAACTATGGACATATTTTTTTTAGGGCGATGCACTAAGAATTCCTAAATGAGATAGTACCTAAAAACCCATGATCCCACAGACAGTCCAGAAATGCTGCCTTGCTGTCATAACACCTCTTTGGGTAATGAAAATGTTTAAAGGTTTCTCTTTAAGCACTGATACAAAAATATATGTTAGCACAAAGAAAGCCAAAGACATTAACATTTTAAAGTCCTAATCTCAGCAGTGAATTTATTTGTGTGAGCCTTTTCCAATGAGATTGCAGTTTTACAACAGCCAACAGTTACTACCTTACAGGAATAAATAAAAGGAATAAAAAAGGAAATAGCTATTTGGTGAGTAAAGGTAGGAGCTACAAAGTAATAGCAATTGGCTGCAGGCTTTGACCAGGTACACAGACTATAATGGATAAAAGGAAAGATAAGAAATGTTGGCAGAAACTATAAACACTATTAAATCATTGGCAGGTGATATTAGCAGATAGGAGTTTTGAAAAAAGTTTGTTTCCCTAAGGCTAGCATTACATTTCCTAACTCCCTTTTCTGATAACTCAAGATAGAAAATTGCCTGATGTTAATATGACTGTGAATATGTAGCAGTACAGTAATATATACAGTATAAACACACTAATAAATTTCTGAGCTAAATAAACCTTCTACAGCTCTAGTTTACACACTTTTATGGTATCTTTGAAAAATATCATACTCAAACCATCCACATAAAAGTCACTGAATTACAATTTCATAAAGGTCTTTAATAAGTTTAGCCCATAAAGGCAGGTACATTCTAAGGATATTTCTAAACAGATATAAATAAAAATTCCATTCCTATTAAGATACGAAGAGTGCATAGTGGTCAGATTAGCACAGACGAGAAGGCCAATTTTACCTATCACATTGGCATATTCAAAATGGAATTGCATTACCATTCTGTTGAATTAAACTCACACCTCTAATTGTTAATTAAACATCTGAGTTAATATAAATTGAAGTACCAGAGATGCCATGCCAGTTTTTCTGCCAAACAAGCAGTAGTCTTGTAATTATAAAGGTGCAAGATGTAACAATGTGTGGCTGCTAAATAGGTTTTGTGTATATTTCTACAGTACAGCAAAAAGGTTAAACTTCAGTCTCTCTATCTCTGGCATAATTAATTGAATATTAGTAATTTTCCTGCACTCATTGTCACATAGAACACCTTAATATTCACAGATGTTTAGGAAATAAAATTAGAATTTGATGCAGAGGATGTATGAGAGACCTTTCTTTTAAAGGAAAAAATTCCTCAGAGGGTCAAAGATGGCAAGAGAAGAATTCAAGAGGGATGAGGACAGGTTAACTCTGAGGCACAAGCCAGCAAATTCCAACAGGACATCCATGTCAAATAATTGACCCCAAAATCTTTCATGCTCTTGTAAAGAGCAGAGATTCCTGGTATTGAAAAAAAAACAACCACGAACCCTTAAAAAACCACTTACACAAACCTGTCCACCAAATCCTACCCCTGCCAAAAAACCCCAATGAAAAGCCAAAGGAAAACCACAAACCAGTGCTGGTTTTAAGACATTACAGCTTCAAGGACTCCAAAAGGGGAGCTTTTCTGGGCAGGACTTGTCACTCTTACACCTTTTGTTTTCAGCACTGCCTCAGTGCAGGGGAGGAGCAGTCTGGGCAAATTTCACCAGACCGTGGCAGCTGCTCCAGGATCACCCCAAGACAGCCGGGAGTGACAGGTGGGGAACTGGCCGTGGGAGAAGCCAGGCTACAAAAGTCTTGCAGGCAGGGAGGCTTCTTTATCCCCACCTTCAAATCTGTCCCACAGTGAGACATCTCAGAGGAGTCTGATGAGCTAAGGTCAGTACCTTACCCTTTGTTTATATCCTTTTGAATAGCTTTTCCAAGGCTCTGGCATTAGTCCCTGGGAAGCAGTTCTCTGATGCTGTCTGATAGGAATTGCTCTATTGGGTCCCATAAAGCTGCTGTACGTCCCCATCATATGAGGCATGAAACAAACAGATCCTTCCCTTGAAATGAGTCCTGCTATCCAACAACAACCAAGCTGAAGACCTTCTAATGTCAAATGCAAACAGTAAGAGAAGGATCCAGCTTCTTGGCTCAGGGTTACACTGTAAAGCAGATGTAAATTGAGCAGGGAATTCATCCAGAATTAAAAAAAGAGCTGAAAGACCCATCAGAGCTGAAATCTTTTGGCTTTGTAAAGGATGACTGAACAAAATTTAAGAAAAAATAACAGATCACGAGCATTTTTTAAAAAGAGTGATTACAGAACAGAGGATGTGAGAGGATATAAAGAAGCTGAAATAATAAATCAATAACGGACTTAAGATAGAAAATTTAATTTTGAAATTCTGGGTACTGACACAGGCCCTGATAAGAGCCAAGATCAAGGTCAGAGAAAAACAGTCTGAGTGAGTATGAATGTTTGACAAAATAATGGGATTTACAAACCAAGAAACATAGTATCTCCACACTGAGTTTAGATATGCTGAAAGACTTTGGGCATCAAAGAATCAGAAGCTATACAGGAAGGACCTCATAGTCCATCTTTTCTCAAAGTAAAAAAAAACAAGTACAACTTGAAGAGACCATAGAAAGCAACTACTTAGCAATTCTTCACACTGGTTAATAAATAAATTAGTAAAAAAAATAAAGATATATTAGTAAAATAAGCATATTAGTCAAAACTGTCTTCTACTGGTAAACAAATCCTTGCTAATAGAGATAGTAAATGCACTGCAATACAGAACAGACACATTAGAAAAGAAACAAATAGATAAAATGTTTCTTGTATAGAAGCTCAATGCTTTCAACACATATCCACCATCAAACTATCTGCACATTCAGCCCAACAGATAGCTGTGGAGATACAGGAATGAAAGCAATTTAGGGAACATTTGAAAATGCCCGAAAACTGGAATACAACATGAAAAGCAGCCCCGAGTGCAACACTTGTGTGTCTCACACTGCTCCTCAGGCAGACACTGGGAGGCAAAGATGACAGGCTGGAAACATGGAGTAAGTGAAAGGCAGATTATTTTCTGGCTGTTACAGAAAATCAGAAATCAGATCCTTGCTCCTTACCAAACCTGTTTCCTCTGCCAAAGTAGCACATTAAAATACAGTAAAAGAATACTCACCACTCTTAAGAGTCTGAGAACAGATAACTAATACCACACAATTCTAATTATTTTCTCCAGGACTTCTGAGATTTAGCAGGGTTCCTATGTGACTGTCATTCCACTTTTTAGTGAGAAAAGACAAAACTTAGGAAAGCTTCTACACAGTCCAAATTTTTCAAACTTTGATGAAGAACCTGAACCTATAGGCATGTCAGTAGTACAACCAAAGTTGTAGGTACACATGTCAAAACCAAAACATTTCCTTCCTCTTTCTGCCCAGTCCAGACTGTTAAAATAACTTCCCTGTGCAAAAACATCCTCAGCATCTACAGGTTTAAGGTGTCCTCACAAAACCACTTTGTGTCAGTACTCCACTGCACTGTATAGCATGGTTAATTCAAGCAGAACACGCTCCTCACCACACAGCATCACTTCTGCCCCATAGCTGAGTGCCATGGTGCACCCAAGCAAGTCTTCCACTTCCCTTTAATGCTTCGCTTCAAATCAGTTCAGCTTCTCAGAAAGGCTCTTTGATGACTGAGAGTGCCTACAGCAATTTTTTGGCACGTTTAAGCTCTGTCAATTTTCACCTAAGTCTTTAAGACATCATATTTAGGAGCCATCACCTATATTCAGGATGTGGACTTTAAGACTTCAGATTTGTGAGACTTGTGACAAATGGTGAGGGTTTGTCACATTAGAAACTCTAACTAGAAAGAGTTAGTGTGGTTGGAGATAGAGAGATAGATGTGGTTGGAGACAAAATAAGAACATGTTAAGATTAACTCTCAGATTCAAATACTGCATTTGATGTTTATGATAATAAAATTTATTAGTAGCAATTTTTTATTTGAAATTGTAGTATCAATTTGGAAAACTCCTATTGCACCTGGGTATCTTATAATGACCTTTCCATATTTTTCTCCTTAAATCTGAATGGTCTTATCAGTATTCAGAGAGTGATAAGGTGCTAGGAACACTTTTAGTGGAGAAAGAGGCAGAGGTAGGGAAGGGCTCTGGTATATTCTCATAATTAACTGCATATTAATTAGAGCATTAAAGAGTTAGATGTTCAAAGCCATTCTCTTAAGATTGGGTAGGCTGTATAGCACATGTACTTTAATTGATTCTAAATCCCCTGATTTCAGCTACTCAAGCAGACACAATATGACAGCAGACTGGTCTCATAGTGTCACAACTGGATATTTCCCCAAGGACCAATACTTCAGCATAGCACAGAGGAGAAAGGCACTCCCATTACCTTACATTTTCTCTCTCAGTCTCCTTCCTCTCCAAATAAAAGAGAAAAACCCTCAAAGCACAAAATTTTGTTATTTTAGTTCCAAACTAGCAAAAATACTTTATTTTTTCTGTAGGAGGAGGTGATCAATTTTGTTATCCTAGATCCATGCTTTAGCAGCAATAATTTTTTTTCTTACTATATAGCTTATGATCCACGTATTCCATACTGTTCTAGTCCACTTATTTTTTCCCTCAGGAAATTTAAAACAAGAAAAGCTGATGATCAGTACTCATTTCTCTTTTCACTGTTCTCCGTTACCAGCAAAACACTGTTACATAAAGCAAAATGTGTAGGTGTTGGTATGTGATGGTTTTAAACAAAAAATACACGTTCTGTGCATCCTGATCCTTATTTCTTTGCCCCATGAATACCCTTAGCAGTCCCTATAGATGGTGCAATTTTAAAGAAAATCATTACCTCACTGTACCTTTTATTTCTGACTACACTTTTTTCTCCTTGTGAATGCATTCAGAGTTTTTGCAGTGTTAACAGGTTATTATTAGCAGTTTTTCTGCAGCATCCTCCTTAGGATGTGTCTTAGCAGTTACTTTAAACATTCTGAGGAACAAATGTCAACATGTGAATACCAGTTAATTTACAAGTCCAGTGGGATTCATAGATAAAAACCAGAATGTAAAGGACCAAACCAACACTTTCAAATCAGACTGCCTAAAACCACCTAAAAGCATGATGATGTTTTGCTGCTATTTACCACAAAGAAAAGGAGTTTACTCCTTTTATAAAATGGACATAGTGCTGAAGCTGAAACTAGAGAATCTTAATTCACTACATAAATTGTGGTGCAATTTTTAAAGATTTTGAGCACCTGAGGATTTTTTTGCATTTTAGGATGGCTGAGAACTCCATTGAAGATTGCCTGTTTTCAGGCACTGATACAATTTTCCAACCCAGCAACATGGAAGAAACGTATGCCAGTATGTGTCAAGATTCTCTAGCAGACATTTGCAGCCTCCCTCCTTGCAGCTGATGATGTGGCCAATGCTTGCACCATTTCATAAGGACTTAAATATTTTGAAAAAGCCTCACATTCACACAGTATTTCAGAAAGATTAATACGAAATTTAGAGAAAGAGGATCTCTGGTTACTTACACAACCTCTTCACCTCCTGCTCTCTAGTTTTAGAATCTTAGTGATTGGCCATTGCCACATACAGTGGTTTGAAAATGTAGTCATAATACTATTTCCCCTGAGCCCAGATTATGAGAAATGTGTACTTTATTTAAAGCAACATCATGCTTAATTTTATGACAATAAAGGATTTCTTTTTCTGCATTCTGGTTATGAGTGTTCATTCCTCTTACCTTAAAATATGTGCTCACAAGGGAAAATAAATCTGGATTCAAAATTTAATTTGCAACTATAAAATATGGAATAGTTATTTCTGTTTATAGCATCCTAAAAAAGATAGTACAAGTGTGCAGTGTAAGAGTATACATATGGTTATTGATGCCTGTTCTGTTTTAAAGCAATGATAATAACTTTTCCTCTCAAGGGAGGACACTATTTCTTCTACAAACAATAAATTGTATATACTATTTCACATTTTTAACGCTGAATTTTCATCTTAGATTTGTAGTTTGGCATTTCTTAGCTCAAATATTTTCACATTTATGTCCCACTTATTGTTAATGGCATCTATCAGTTTCAAGTAAAAAGAACATTAATATTAAGAGAAGGTTAGATTTCTCCTGGAAGGTTTTTTGTCCAGGGAGGTGATATGGATGCACTTGGAAAATTGCTACAACTACTGATACCTTAAAG
Organism: Cettia cetti; assembly: GCA_013401135.1. Lineage (NCBI taxonomy): Eukaryota > Metazoa > Chordata > Aves > Passeriformes > Sylviidae > Cettia > Cettia cetti. The sequence continues at coordinate 34,828 of VZUI01042565.1, forward strand.
AGGAATAACAGTCAACAGAAAAAGTGACTTTGACTTCATAGATAATAAAGAATTCAGAGCAAACTTTTGAGATCAGAATTAAGATGCTGGGATCAAACAATATTTGTCAGCTTATGAGAAACAAGGGATTCAATCACTGATTATGAAAGAATCATGATTCTTATACTATGAAATTTACTAAAATTATATAAGAAATTAGGGCATAGCATGTCAAAAAAGTAATAAAATAAAGCTATTTCCTCTGATTTTAAAAAATGTATCTGAAACAACTGTCATTTAGAGTCTGGAAATACTTCAGTCAAATATAAATGTACCAGGAGAAATAAATCATAAATCAATAAATCATCCTATTTCATAAAACATCATGATCTTCTGTGTATGAGTATGTAAGAGAAATTGAATGTGAAGTTATTTAAATTGTAACATATCTCCTACTAAATGCACCACAAAGCCAGTAGTGAAAGAGGAAAGGAAGGAAAGTGACGAAAAGCAAAAAAATTCAGCATTTGTAGGAAAAAACAGGTTGTTAGTAATTTTAGTGAGCACAGTTAGGTTCTATACTTGTGCAAATACACACAAAAATATATAGCACACAGAGAAATATAGAACAGACAGTAATAGAAAATAATATAGCAGATTAAAGAATTTAATTTATATGGGTTTGTAAGCAATAGATTATAAAAGTGGATTGAAAATAGATAAATGTGTGTACACCGGAAACATATTCAGGATCAAACGTTCAAATGCAGAACTTAGATTTGTTACAATATGTCAAACCTTAAGAAAATTTACATGTTACTATAATGCAGGTACAAAGGGAAGCAAAGTGGTTAAGGATGATCTTGTGGTAGATTTGAGTAGAAATTGAATTAACTGGAGTTCAGGTTTCATATTTTCTTGGGACTGGATCAAACACACCTTGTGCAGTTATGCCACAACAACATGAGATGAAGTTTGAATTTACAGTTGATTACGACAAATAGAGCAACTTACTCAAACTCTGTTTAGTCACATGGGGAGATAATGTTCAGTGTTTTGTAACTTGCACCTCAGATTTCTCACAGTAATTTCCCCTTGAAGAAAAGCCTTGAGAGTGAAATTTTTCAGAACCTTTTATTCTGGTCTCATTCTAGTCTCACAGAAGTCAGTCATGCTATTTTTTACTTAGTAGCAAAGTTATGAAAATTTTAAAAGATTCTCCTCTCTTCCAGAATTGTATTTCTCACCCTTGCAGTGATATTACAAAGGCAAAATCAAACACCTTGAGTGTCCAGGTGATAGAAGAATGGAGGAAACCATAAAATGAACTCCTTAAGATTGAAATGCTGAGTTGCATTGCTACAGCTGAACAATAAAGGAAACATTCAATCACTATGCATGCTTAGAAATACATCCAGGTGTTCTGGAGAGATTTTAAATCACAGAGCTGAAAAACTACCAAGCAATATCAGCCCACATGTTGAAAGATATTTTAAACCTATGAAAAATATTAAAAACATCACAATCATTGATGTAAATTGAGAGAAATTATGCTGAAATTAGCGAGAAAATGAAAAAGAGCACTGATATGCTAAAATTTAATCAATTTGTTTAGATTATGCCTCCCTCCTATATGAGCAAACACATATCCTGCCTTGCTGAGCAAAAATTTTACACTGCTTTTGGATTCCATTGGTCATGCAAGCTAAATAGCATGGGGTGAAAAACTGCTTGACAAATTTTGTTTGGCCTTCTGAAAAAGTACTTCATTATTAGTTTCAGGGTAAAAAGGCAAAGATTCAATGTGGATTAAAAAAAGGCTCAGAAAGCAAAGTGTAGGAACGCACAGGAAATCCTCAGCATCCAGTGAATTTCACAACCTTGCACCAGACATCTCTTCAGGAAAAGATACTGGCTGAGAGCTTCAGAGCCTAAGGAGCTTCAGTTACTGATGCATTTGAAATTTGAATTTCAAATTAGAGATGGACACCTAGATCCCTTAGACTTCCTGGAAAGCCCTACCCTTCGGATTCCTTATGAAGCATTCAAAAATCCCAGTGAAGGCTTCAGTTGGACGCACAGCAGTGGACCAAGGCCTGCACATTATTAGTATGCAAAAGCAGTAAGAGAAAATGACAGTACAGTTTTAAAGCATTTTGGCAAACTAATGGTTGAGAGTGACTAGAACAGCGTGTTTCATTCTGGTCAATCCCTCTCAAAAGGACGAGGCAGTTCAGAGGTGGCTGTCAACAAAAGATTGCAAGCATAAATAATTTGTCAATATAAGGAGATAGTAAAAAAATGCAGAGTCTGTGCTTTGACTGCTGCATTAGATAAATGAACTAAGATAACCCTTGCTCATTCCCTCACAAGTTCACAAAGCGTATTTCAGACAAACAAAAAGGCAACAAAATTAAAACTGACAAAGTTATATGCTCTGAACAATGCACAATTAATCTAGGAGTGTCATTGTCACTAAATGTTACTGCAGATCTATACAACACAAACAAAAAGAAAGCAACCAGCAAAGAAAAAAGGTATTTTAAGTTATATTTAAAAATAGAGTATTAAATTTCTTAAATAAAAAATCTACTATAAAAGTAGATTTTACAAGAGCTCCAGGTGAAAGAGATCAAATTGAGAAAACTGCATTTCTAGCTTCATAATAACTAGGAGGTATGTCATACAGAAATACATATTTCATATAAATAAAGCCAAAATAATTTTAAATACGTTTGGATGTTTTTATTTATTGGTTCTGTGGAAAGAAGGAGAGAGAAAAAAAACTCCAGTTCTGACTAAATGATCATAGTTTCCACTCTCACCTCTCAAAGCCCAACTTTTGCCTTTCACTAATTTAGTAAACACTAGGAAATATACAATTAGAGCATATAGTCTGACATTGATATTGAAAGTACAAGCAAATTTGGATCTACAGATGACAAGGAAAACCAGAGCAGAATGCCAGATTGGAATCCCACTCCAGAGGGGGAAAGCTGCAAATATAAAAATGAAGCAAGCAAACAGACAAAGGTAGGAACTCAGATACTTCCATGTTTCATAGATGCCAGGGCACAAAGTAACATGATTAAATGATGAAACTTAAGAGGATGTGTGATAACAATCACAATTCATTTAATGTCAGATTGTGAGTCATGCTCTAGACTCCAGCCATTCTCACTGATCTCTACATTTTCTGTTGCTTCATATTCAATCAAGACACAAAATTTTAGGCCTTTTCACTCATGTCACACCTCACTAACACAAAGAATAACAAGATTATGGTCCATGTAAATAATCCTTACATTCTTCCTGCTTTTTTGCTTGGAGATGGCATTATTCTTGGACAGTTTCTAATCCATCAAATCACATGAAATTCTGCAGGGCAGAATCCTTATCTAGCCAAAAACTCCACAGCTGGGATTTGTACAGTTAAACATTTCTCTTCTTTTCTATGTATACTTGTTTCTATTAAACTGCAGCCTATTTTATGCAAAGTTTTTCTTGGAGATAGCAACAGCATTTTGACACCCAGTCCCATTCTCCAGTATGTTTGAACCCTTCCTGTCTTAAAGTCACCCTTGTCTCCCCCATAATCCAAGCAATTAATAAAAGATATCACCTACCTGGTTTTTTTATGCTTTAAAATTGTGCAGCTTGATGTGGCTTTTTGCCAATAAACACTGAATTCAGCACAACTTTCATTCAAAATATATTAAAAAGAAAGTACAGGAATTAAATACAAGGCAAGAGTTGATATGTGATTAAATGAAGAAAAAGAGATATGAATATATGCAGTGAGCAAATTAAAATATAATTAGCAATGAAAGGAACATAATTTCATGTGACAAACAACAAACATCTAGAAATCCTATCCCATTCATCTCAATGGAGATGTTAATTTCAGATTAAGTAAAATTAAAACAAACATAGAAGAGACAAAGCCAGCTCTCCATCTCTGAAACTACAAGCATGCTTGCATCTTAGCAGTGTTTTTAACTGAAACATTTGTTAAGCTCCATCTAAGAAAGGCTATACTTGATTGAACCAAGCCTTTACTTGTCTTGTATCCCCCCTCTAGCAGTGGCCCAGTAGGGACTCTTGAGGGAGTGTACAAACCTAAGGCAAACATGCAGTGATTTTTCCAAGCACACTTTCCTAGGCTCCAGCAAGTCTGAGCTTTAGTGGCTCTCTGGAACAGTTATGAGCTTTATAGACCTTAATGGACAATATCAGTAATTCTGTAAATCTTACTACTTTTGAGTCATTGTTAACACAGCTTGTGTCAAGGGTTCCATGGTGTAACTACGTGAAACTGAAAAAAACTTCCTTTGGTACAACTTAAACACATCACCTGCTAGTTTCACCTAATGCCCAATGTCCTTTCAGTAAAGAGCCAGTGTCACTCATTATCTATTTACTCACCACTCATGAGTTAATAAACTTGTCATAGCCTCCTTCAATTTTCTTCTTCCCAGACTGAAAGTTTGTAGTTCTACCTGTTCTTTGTTTAAGAGGTTTATTTAATCATCCTTTACTCATCCTACCCATTCTTCTCTTTCATTCTTCATCTATTCAAGATGCAGGTGCAGCACTGTGACACTACTTGTAACCATGCTGTTCTCTAATTTGTTCTATTTCTTTCTAAAAATGTGTAATATTAAATTTGCTTTTGTTTTTGCTGCTACTCTTTTCATAGCTCACAGTGAATAAACCGTGAATAGACAATCTCACAACGAAATTCTTAAACAATAATTGCCAGTTTTAAGTCCATTATTGTGCACAAGTTTATATTGTTTTTACCCTTTGAGAACCACTTTATATTTATTTACAGTGAATTTCACTTGTCACTTTATCACTAAGTATTACTCAGGTACTTTGCAGTTGGATTTCATTTCTCCTATTCTAAATAATCTATTTTAATTCTCCTATTCTAATAATCACTTGCAAATTTTCCTGTATAATTTTTCCTGTTCTAATGCATTTGAAATAATGCTGGTCTTACGTCTTTAACAAGTTGCTTTGCTAGCTCTTTTCTAGTCTACATTATTGTGCTTTAATGTTGTATTTTTGGGCTGTATGTTTCTTTTATTCTTGGATAATGGAGGAACAGACCTGCCTTAATTTCTTACAAACTGATTTCTTGGTGCCTACTTGTGAGAAGACTTAGTCAAAATCTGATTTTTAGAACAGAATAAATGAACAACTAAGAGATATAGCAAAGTAGCTGAAGAGAGCCATTTAATATATAATCAAATGAACTAGAATAAGTGAACTGAAATTTTTGCATTGTAGAGGATCTTAATTTGTTACTAAGCCCAAGACTAAAACCAACCATGCAGTTCAGAATGCCAAAACACTGCTTTGGAAGTGGCCTAGATGAAAGCATCAGTTCACTTACTGAGATCTGCTGGTGTTTTTGCAAAAAAACTCCTCTACAATAAGTATACAATACAAACCCCACCTGCCAGGGGAATGATTTGTACTCAGTTTAATAGCTTTGGAACAGTTCATAAGAATAGGTTAAATGTTAATAAACCAATCATGTTCTTACACCTGACATTTGGTTATTTGGTTAAGGCTACGCAGCCTCTCTGACACTGAGCAATTATTTCTTGAAGATTGGTGTCAGTATCTCAGCTAAATTTAAGAACTATATTTTCATTTTTCTCTCTATTCAAGACATGACTGAACAGAGATACGCAATAAAGCTTTTAGTCATGTTCTTGAATTTAGGCACACATTAGAATTCCTTGGGGTAAAAAAAGCCATATTTCAGTCTGAAAGTGTTTGCTTACAATATTTTGTAATCAAAGAAAACCAGACTATATGCATATATATAAAAATGTATATATATACATATATATATATATTTCCAATATCATGCTGCAATTTCAGCAACATCTTCAGTTGGTAGATCTTCCACACCTAGTCCTGGGATATTTTAACTAGGCTGTTGTATCGGCTACTTGAACTTCACTTCAGAAAGGGTAAATCTTAAGGTTCGTGTAAATAGCTCCCCTTCAAAATCCATTGGAATTGCTCACACATTCTTAAATACTTAATTAACTGTGACAAATGAGCAAGAAGAACAAAAATAACAAGCTAAAAAAACGCTCAAACTAGTAATTTTCTGTAAAAATTAGATTCTGACACACAACATTTCAAGACTCCACAGACATGGAAACATAGGACAACTTTCTAAGAAGTTTTCAGAAAAATTAAATGCATCCCTTAAAAATTAATATTAAAATGCATCCCTACTAGATAAACAAGATTTCCAAATACAAGACTTCTACAAATACAGCCCACATTAACAAGGACAGTCAGGTATATATTATAACCTGATAATAACTGCACCAAACAGCTAAGAATAGAGGCATATATAATTAATAAACACTTCAAAATAAGTATGTTAAATATTTTCCAAGGCAAGAGAAAATATTTTGTCACACTGTTTTCTTTGAAAGTGGACATTTGCCCATGTGCTTACATTATCAGCATTTAATATTTTAATATGTCTACTCAGAATAAGAAAATTAAACGCGCATGTCCATCTGAGGTAAATAACAACTTACGTTACCTTCATGTTACCCGTTTTTAATCTTACAGATGAAAAATTTTGAATACTATGGCAAATAAGGGCTATGCTTTAGTTCCAGGCTGCAGGGACTTTCACTGACCTCTTAACTATTCCTGTACTAAGTTGCTACTTCATTTTTAATGAGTGTTCTATAAATGGAGTAGCTGTTGTATTCTGAATCTGCAATTGTTGCAAAAATTTCTAAAAATGGGTCAGTTTCAAAACCTAAAAACTTTCCGTCTATTATTATATAGTGGTATTTAAGAACATTCTCAAGACCTGATGTTTAATAGTAGACATGCATTTTAATGACAGAAATATTAAATAACAAGATCAAATAATGTTGACTTTAGAAAAATAAGAACTCAGCAATATTAAGCCCAAAATAAAACCAATTAAATAAATTAAAACAAATATCTTCAGTTGAACAACAAAGAGCAAACATTGACATGCATATGCACAGATACAAATTGTTATTAAGCTTGAAAGATTAGTCACTGTTCAGACTCAAGAAACCTCAATTCTGTTCTACCAGTGGAACTACGGCTTCACTTCTGTATTCTAGCAAGCTTAGCTTGGTTTGTAATACAAAAGCCATGTTGTGTTTCTATAACATCTAAGCTGTATTAATTGTACCCCCAACATGTACTGGAGATCACTACTGCAAAGCCATTTGCATTCCTAAGTTTGCCAATTGATGTTCCTTCTGCAGAACACCAAAACTGAAGCATTGAAATATTTAACAAAAGTGATATGTCATTAAGATGTGTTTGAAGAGCTGTTGTTAGGACACTAGTCTGGGCTCTGGGAGAAGAGTAAAGTAATTGATGAGTCTGATTGAGATCTAATTTGCCATTATCAGACCAGACCACTTCAAGGGTAACACCTGTGTCCTCTCCTCCTTACCCTTACTGGATAGCTTTTCTATCCAGTATACTTTTTCAACTACAGTTTAATTAACACCTCCGTTGAGATTGCAGTTTTTGAGATTGTTGATAATAAATAGCAGGAATAGCTGCAGAGGCATGAACATTGTTGTTGCTATCTGCTGGCATCTGTAGTTTTGAAGAGTCCTGAAAGTAAATGTACTTTCATTCCATCAACAGGACAATTTCAGTCCTGTTGACAACAGTGAGAGGCTACAAATGCACATTTTGAACTGCACAGAACAGTCTGAATTAGTATGTGATTTGTATCACCTCTTAGTAAAGGCTAACAACTTTGCTAAACAAACCATCATTAAAATAAGAAAGATTGCTTTAGCAAATTCCAAGTCTTGATCTATGCTGCTTTGGTCTTCCTCTCATTCAGTCTCAAGACAAATTTGAAAACGAATAATCCAATTAAATTGCAAAGATTTCCATAATTAATTAGGAACAATTCTCCTTTCTTTTCTACTTATCTACTTTTCTACTTATCTGCATAAATCCCCAAATGGGAGTGGGATGAAATAGTAGAAATAAACTTTTCTAAATGGGTAGCCTCTATATACATATCGACAACATGTGGCATCAGAATGCCACAGATTCACAGAACACTGAGGTGGAAGGGACCTCAAGAGGTCACTTAGTTTGCCACTCTGCCCCAAGGCTCGATCAACTATACTGAAACCATTCTTGACAGATGTTTGTATAACCTGGTCTTACAAAATTTCTAGTGATGGAAAACCCATCACTTCCTTAGGCAATCTACAAAAGTATTGTTAAAAATTGCAGCTGTTGTTCAAGATAGCAAAAGTTCTTACTGACACTGGTCTGCAAGATTAGTTCTTTCCAGTTTTAATCCCCAATACGGTGCTCTTGAATTCATGCAGATAACGACTACACACTTGCATCTCCATGACCAGGCACACAAAATGTACATTGGTTTCCAATTATAATAAAAGAAATTCTGCATAACTGATCACAAGTGCTCTTAAATTTGTAAATTACACAGAATTTTACAACTTATCAAGGTACAAATGCATTGAATTCTCTAATTCTCCAATAGTGTATTTTAAATAAATTTATCTTACTTTCATATAATTTTGATACAGAAGGATACACATTTTCATGTACATGTACATAAATATACAAACATATTCCCTGTGAGTAGACTGTGGTTTAATACAAATTTCTAATCCAAAGTATTCCCAGTGTCTAGGTCTGTTGAAGCCAAAGTTTCTAATGATAAAGAAATTAGCACCTTCACAAATGAGGACTCCATGGTCAGGCCAGATCAGATGGCTCTTGACACCTGTCTGCATCCTGACTTGCACTGAAGGGTCAATATTACAGTTTATTCACAAGCAGGAGCTGGGACTCCCTGTTGGTTGCAATAAGGATGAATTAATTCTCTCCTAACAACATAAAACCCAGCAGGATTTTACTTGCAAAAGCAACAACTCTTTCCAGAAGTTAATACACATTAACCAGGGCTTCTTACTTTCTCCCCCAATTCTGTATTTTTTTCTCCTTTATGAGAATAATTTTACTAGACAAATTAAAATTTTCATGGTGGTAGAGAGCAAAAGATCTTGCAGTTATGGGAAAAGGACAGCTTTAAGGCTTTAGTCCCAGTATCTGGAAGAAAAAGAGTAACAAAAATAGATCAAAAACAATTCTGAAAAGTGGAAAAAGGGACAAACTCTTTTTTGATTTTATATCCCCTAGAAGAAAAGTTTTGAACTTACTGAGTTTAATATTGACAACATTCTACCAACAAGTGTGTGGGGACCTTTTTAAACAGCTGGAACATTATAGATTTTTGCAAGTTCACAAGCCCTGTGCTCACATTTCCAGTAAAAGCTGCTAATACAAAGCTTAATGCCCCAGGGACATTGAAGTGAACAGATTTTTCTGCTGGTTTAAGCACACCAGCAGTCATTTGTAGAGTTTACATGGTTTTCTTGTCAATACCTGCTGGTCACAGTTGGTGAAGAAGCAGTTTCACTTATGATCTGCTTGCTAATTAAGCACGGCAGCAGCCATTCAGAGTGAAATTTTCAACAACCTGACACATAAAAGGAAAGAATCAGATGTATTCTCAGAAGACTCCAATCTTTAAATCATTTGGATTCTGTTGTTACTGGAACTGAAAGATAACAGAAATTACTTTTTCAGATTAACACATAACTCTTCTGATAAACATACTGTAGGTAGGATGAACACTTTAACCCTGATGTTCTACAACATAATTCTTTAAGAGAAGGAAAGTTAAAAGGGTTTGAAGCTATCCCAATATAGGCCAAAAATCTGTACAGTCCTCTGCTTCTCCTCGTTTTGTCAGTGGTTCATAATCTATCCCTTTCTTTTGACATCTTTCATCATCAAGCTGTATTTTATGTCTGCTGTCCATTGCTTTACTTGCAGGAGGATTGCAAAGTTGGTGCTCTTCTGCACACAAAACATCCTAGAAAGTATCAGCAAAGCCACTTCATTTCTCTGTTTCAAATTCTTTGCTTCCTTGGCCTTCAAAAGCCAGTTGCGTCCTTGCTGAATGACTATCACTTAACATTTTACTGCTGTCTTATATTACTCCTCCTTGGTTTGTATCCATGTGTTGTCTCTTAGTTCATGCTTGTATTACAAACTCACAGGCAGAAGTCTTTGACATTTGTACAGCCCCACCCAGTGGTCCCAGGCTTGAATTCCAAGACACATTGTAATACAGTAAATAAAATAACCCCTAAAATATTTGTTTCCTTGAGATCTCACTATTTTGTTATGCCCCTTGTGTGTAGGGAAGACAAATCTGGAGGGGTTGGTAACCAAATCTTGTAATGAAATAGAGCACACCAGTAAAAGTGAATCTTTTCTGAGAAAAATCTTAAGATGGCAAAAGCATTAGTGCAACTACCATAGGCGACTGAAAGGCTTCTTCCCACAGAGCAAAAACCCAGTCCACAAAGAGCATTATCACATCCAAGCATATTTTTGAGCATTTACAAGCCAGGATCAAATCCTTTAAATAAAATACAATAAATGTTTATTTATATCTAGTTCACAATCCCAACTTTTCTGTTCTTGTCCACCTATGCTTTATATTCATCTCCTCTGAAAATGGATGTTTGATGTAATTGAAAAAAAAAATGAGCCTTTAGCTATTTCGTCATTTTACAAAAGGAGTATTCCTGGTGAGGAAGCAAGGCAGGCAGAGAAGCCCCTAGGCTGGAGCAGGCAGGTTTTGGGTTGTGACTGGGCTGCTCCTGCCACTGCCAGCAGGGATGTCCCTGTGGGGAGACATTGCAGGGGAGCAGAGCTCTCCTGCCTGGACACTCCACAGTGCTCTTTACATCTACTCTGCTCAGCAGAAGTTCTGTAATAAACCTCCGCAAGGAAAAACATCTGAGAGTGTTATTGCAAACCTGCTCTTGAAGAAAATACTTTGAAAACTACACAGATTTTTGTTTTGAAGCCCTTTTTCTTTTGTTACAGACAAACTAACCTTCTGGATAGAAGGCTCCAGGTATATATGTATGTATAAGATTTCATTTTAAAGACTGATATTCTTTCCCTGACCATTGGCCATTTTTCTTTTAGTTTCTTAATAGCAAATGAGGTTGAGGTATTAAACTCTCTGGAGATAATTCACAAAAGAGCTAAACAAAGAATAAAAATTGAGGCACAGTGAAAAATATATTAGAAAAACAAACTACAAACATTTTTAAGTAAAGTAGTCCTAAGAGTTAGAAAGCCTTTTAATTTCAATTTCATGATGTTGTACTGAAAACTCATCCCCTGGTTATCTTAGTTTTGTTGGGGTTTTTTTTGGTGGGGTTTTTTTGTGTGTGTTGTGTTTTGGTTTTTTTCACTTCATTGGGATTTATTCTTTGAAATGCAGCTCTTGACTGAGATTTTGGCTGCACCTATAATGAAATATTTTCTGCTGTGAAATACTTGCAAAATGCTGCCAATAATCACTAATAATCAGAAAACGTTACAGCAGGCAGTCTGTCAGTGCATGAGTAGCCTCACACATGAAATTCTGCACTGGAGAACAAAGAATAAGAAGTCTTTGAGCTTCTTTCAACATCAACTACTACTTATTAAATATCAGGATTTTACTAAGCACGCTTTTAGGAAATACTTCCATGGAAAAAAGGTCACAAGAAAGTCACCAGTGCCATTTTTTTTCCAGTTGTAGATTTCCACGCAAATGTTACTCCTGTGCAAAAATCCAGTTCTGTTTATGATGACGCAAGGATGACACGGTATTGTCTATGAAGCTAGTTTTGCCCTGAGTAAGAACTTACTGGCATCAAACTAAATTAAAAAGAACAGATGGTTGCAGAAATATCATTAAGAAAATGAAAAGTAAGAAGAAACAGATATCAAAGCCTTGCTCTCTCTTTCCCTGAATTTTCCCTGAAAGAAGTAGAAAGGAATTTTTAAAAAGGTTGGATCATCTAATCCATGTAAGATTCAATCCAAAAATGAATATTTCAAGCACTTGAATAATAAAGATGAGCCAGATGCTCAACATGAACTTGGACACAGCTAAATGGTCACTATAGGCACTCTCAATAATTGAATATAATTAAACAGAAAAAGTCTTTACAGCTAGTATAAATTATCATATTCTTATTCATTAGCATAGAATAAATCAAACACAGGTTGGCTTTAAGTCTCACCTTGTTCTGCATCTGCCCTAAAGACATGGAATTCCTTGTATTTGATTAAATACGGAACTTTTCTGGAGCATTAAGAAAACCCAAACCAACCCATCCAAAAAAACTCCAAACAAAACAAAATCCAAAAACAACTGCTAAGTAGGTAAAAGACAAAAAAAATGGGCATAAAACCAAATGTATTTTTAAAAAAATACAAAATGCCTCAATTTTAGTTATTCAAGAGCTGGTTTTGTATAGCTGTCAGGCAGCAGAGCCTCTGGGGAGAGGCTGGGATTACATTTCCCTTCTACATCTAAGGCTTGTTGAAAGCTGACAACTTCTGCTAGTGTAAGATACAGTTTATAAACAAAACAGCCCTCTAAGAGTTAGAGTTACAATCATAGCAACATAGGCAGATACACATGAAGTTGCCGCCTCTTCTCAGAAGGAGCTGCAAAGTGCATCAGCATCATCTTCAGCGCATCCCACACATGAATCTCTGTGCGTGCAGGTTCTTTCCTGCAGCTTAATAATGAGTTGTTTCAATGCACACTCTGATCATAAAGGTTATGCTTAGTATTCTGCAGTAGAAAAACGTTTTAATTAATGAGTAAGAATATAAATTTCATTCTAGTCTTTGATGCACTTAGAAACAATTATAAAGCAGCAAGAATTTCAGAAAACTACTGTTAGTATTATTTAAATTTAATCAGAGATCAAAGTTGTGAGAGTAGGTAAAAGCATCAGAATTTTCCCAGAACAGCTGAAAAACCTCCACATCTGACTCATTAAAAGTACAACACTCTACAGCTCTAACAATCTGCAATATGGGTAAATCCAGTAAAAATAGCTATAACCTGTAATCTATTCTGTGGCACCTATTCAGGAATTCAAAACAAACAAGAGGTATAGGTGTGAGTGTAGATGCTAATAATTAAAAATGTTGACTCTTGTTGCTTTATAATAACAAGAGTCAGTATGTTTAATTATTTTTGCTTTATAAATTTATTATAATCTATAATAACTACTTTTAAAGTCCACTTGTGACACAGTAATATCTGCACATAGATGGGAGGAAATGAAGAAGAAAACTTCTAGACTGGGATTGAAGAATGTGCAATTAAAGCACATGTAACCTTTTTGCTAGGCCTGCTATGCTCTGAGCTATTGCAAAATACCTGTCTGTAGTAACACCAATGTATTCATCAAGTTCTATCAACTAGATTCGAATTTGAAAGTTGAAGGAGTAAATATAAATATAAAAATTATAAATATAAATATAAATATAAATAATATAAAATTGCTGTGTAGTGTTGAAAGGATAGCTTTGTATTTGAAACAATAGTACTGTTCTTTACCATCACTGATATAAAATATTTTTAGCAGCAATGTTTTTATTCAAAATTAGCTATGTGCCTGAAGTTATAAATTATTGCCTCTTTCTAAGTACAATGTTACAAAGCAGATCACTTGGTGAAGCAGCTCAGAAAACTGATGTGCTTCTGACACCTTTAATGTAGGTCTTTTTTCTGGAGAATAAAGAATAAACCTCAAATTTTCAGAATATTTTTAAAATTCTATTTATCAAACAAGAAAAAACAGCCTGAGTGTATTATATTTAAGCTGTTAAAAAGGTTCATTATAGTTTATGTATTTATTTACTTGTAGAACTGGTAGGGATCATTGTCTGTCACAATTACAGCCACAACACTTCATTCCTGACAAGACTTTACTGCGTCTCTGTTAGCCCACAGCATGTCTGTGGGACTCATGGTTATCAATCTGACAAATCTCAATGTGCTGTGTCAGTTTTAAGCACTGCCAACTGCTCAAGCACATAAACATCAGCAGCTACCAGGTACTCTGTAGTACTTTATATGCGTGCCCTACACTGTCCTTCCTGATTTTCATTTTTAGAAATTCATTTTCAATTTCACTGCTCTGGTACCAATAATCAAATGGCAAAAGGTGTTGCCTGTAGCTGTATCCAGCATTCCAAAAAGATAATCTGAGAAAAAGAGGGCTGAACTAAAATCAGTATAAGATATTCAAAAACATTTTTTATAATCTGTTTGAAACAGAAGGCAATATGACAAAATTTTACACAATGTTAATAAGAACGAAGATATATCTGTAATATGAGTTTATACATGTATTTTTCTTCAATTTTCTTTAAAAAAATTCCTAAAATTTAAAAAAACCAAATTACTCCAGGAGATAATTTAAATTTTATATTTTTAAAGTGATAGATATTAAAGCATTCTTTAGACGTAGTTGCAGGTATAATAATCATTAAGGCAGATGATAAGATATCGGGAAAACTGAATTAATAATTTTTTTTACTCATGGACTTTTTTCTTTGCCTTTTTTTTTTTGTTATTGTTTCTAAAAATACATTTACAGAACAAAATTGAAAGAAAGGTGTGAACACTGTTTCCACAGCAGTGACTTTAGAGTGGAGACAGTGTCTTTTTCTTCTCTCTTTGAAAAAACTATTACAATAATCACATATCAACAAGAACATTTTAGAAATGCAGCAATTCAAATTTGGGTTAAAAACATTTCCTCTAGAAATCTACCTCTATGTATATCTGTCTCTAAAACCTCATTTGCCTTTGCAGTTAAGTTTCTGGTAAATGCATCAAAACCTAGAAGACTCAAAAAAACTTCATTTCAATTTACATTTAATGCCCCAAACAGCAAAGCTTTAAAACTTACTAAGCAAGGGACTTCGTAGCAAGATTTACCAATACAGGAAAAACCTTACCTAACACAGTCACTATAGATTGATAATAAGAGAACAAAAGTGAAAATTAGCATTCAACTAAAACAATGCTTTTAAAATCTGAAGGCAATCTTCTATTTGAGAGAATGATTTTCACGGTTGAAAGAGAAAATGTGATAGCACCAGATAGTACCAGAAATGCTTGTATGACTTGTTCTTATTCAAAGATTGTTTATACTTTAAAAAAACCTAACAAAACACCTTAATCAGATTGCACCAGATACAGATTCTGATGCCTCTTTAAATGTCTAAGTCCCCAAAGGTAGACCCTTCTAACCATGAGTTTCATAGGTAAAATATGATATAGGCTGTTGAAACCTGTAATGCCACATTTTCAGAACTTTCAGTAAAACTGAAGAGTATTGTTATATAGAAAATCTACATAAGCAATTGTGAACCCAGTGTGAAGTTCATCCAGATATCACCAAGTGCTAGACATACACATACAGGCTGAGAAAGCAGGCTGAGAGCTGGGGCTGTTCAGCTGCAGAAGACTTTGGGGAGACATTATGCATCCTCCAGTACCTAAAGGGGCCTGCAGGAGAGCTGGAGAGGGACTTTCTCAAGGGCTTCCAGTGATAGGACAAGGGGGAACGGCTTTAAACTGGCAGAAGGAAGATCTCTATTGAACATTTGGGAGAAATGCCTCACTTGGACGGGGGTGAGGCACTGGAACAGGTTGTCCAGAGAAGCTGTGCTTGCCCCACCCCTGGCAGTGGACAAAGCTGGATGGTGCTTGGAGCAGCCTGGTCTAGTGGAAGGTGTCCCTGCCCCTGACTGGGAGTAAAGTCCCCTTCAACCCAACCCATTCTATAAGTACTGCTCTGGCAGGGGAAGCATATAGGATAAGCACACCGAATTCTTAGGGTTTTATTACCCAAGGAGAAAACCAGAACAGAGATACAATTCTTAATGGTACTAGTGGATTAACTGCCACTGTGGAAGGATTAGAGGCTTAGATTTTGAAAGAAAATTTGTTTTTAGGTTTCAGTATTCTCAGAATAAAGTCCTCATAAAACCCTGCCATCCAATCTACTGGAGACATATTCTCTAATGTAAAAATAGAAGGCTGACAATCTTTGCTTGAAAACTTCCATGACAGACATGAAATGATAGGAAAATCTCAGTGCATGGTTTTCTCTCTGTTGCTGATTCATTTATACTGAATTACTGAGTTCACCAGTGGAGAAGTGATGTCCAAGCAGAGGAAAGTTGGTCTATAGGAGTATTTTGTAAACAGAGCTTTGCCTTAGGACAAATTGCTAGTGACACGAACATATTTTCTATATATTTTAATTAGACAATAATATGGAACAGCCGCAGAAAAAAATTAAAATATTTATGCAGATTCTCTTTTTAGGCTTCTTAGATGACAATAGCTAAGAACACCACTTTGGGTGGCACAGGGATCAGTTTTCAATGAAACAATTTTCAACCTTACACTCAGATGTCCTATCTACTAGTACAAGAGACAGGAACAGCTGATCTGCAAGATCAAAAAAAAAAATCATGTTTAAAAACCCCAATCAAACACCAAAGCAAGGAGCAGTCTATTGAAAAGTATTTTCCTTTCCAAGTTATGTGAGGGAGGAGTTAGGTAAAGATGGGGATAGAATAAATGTTCCCTTTCCCCTAAAGACAAAATTTAATTAAATAGTTGTTCTTTAGGTTTGCATGAAATCCTTTGTGGAATCAATGCAGATTGTGTTCCTAACTTAGACAGTTGAATTAGTCTCTGAATCCACCACTGACTTGGGAGAATCTAGAATCATAATTTTAGCTTTATTAGGTGCCAAAATTATAGGGCATGAAGAGGGATGTGTGCACAATCACATGATGCAAACAGATTTGTCTGACATTCTGAATTACGGAGCAGCACTACCCAAATATGGCCCTTGGCATCATCAAAAGACGATGCCAAAAGATTCTGGAGAAATAAAAGAGATTATTGCATGAGATACAACTCTCCAAGTTTACTTGTCCTAATAAGCAAAGAATGCTGATATTTTAGTGTACATACTTATCTGCAAATAAAGGTCTTAGCTACCATCTCAGAAACATTTGGCAGTCCCTCAATGTACACTGTTTTCAATTTAGCTAATTATGAATATCTCCAGTTACAAGCCATAAATCTTGAAATGCCTCTACAAATTTTCAAGTTTGTCCTCTGGAAAATTTATTTCAGGCTTATATTAAACAGTAATCTTAAACAAGAAGTTTGTTCTGGTTTGTTCACCTAGTCAAATAAATTTCTATTAATTTTCTATTAAATTTCTATTAATGTTACTTGCTTTATAAAATGTGAGATAATAAAAATCAAAGAACAGATTTCTATTAATGTTACTTCCTCTATAAAATGTGAGATATAAAAATCAAAACCTTTTTTTTTGTTAAACAGTGAGTCAGAATACTTTGCCTTTTTTCCTATTGGAACAATAGGAATTGATTGGAGACATAACCCACAACTTTTACTAAAATACTTAACATTACAGAAGCAAATAGACCCAGTGGGTTCACAGATTAAAAAAAAAAAATCAAAATATTTTAATCCCATTTCAGCAGATGTATGCCTCTGAATAAAAGGCATTAAAAAGAACATAGCATTAAAACCAATTGTTTCTTCAAAAGTATTTTAGATGTTGTTCAGTTGGCTCCCTTTAACTTGCATCTCATTTCATCTTTCCATCAACATGCAAAAGTTACTTCTACATGAGATTATTTTTACTATTTCCAGATAATAATAAATAATAATAAATAACCCAAATCCAAACACTTTTGCTCAAATCCTCCCTTAGAGTGAAACACCTTTTCTTATGTTCATTTGGAATTCATGTGCTTCAGTTTATGCCCATTATCGCTCGTTCTGCTGCTGGGCACTACAAAGAGTAGGGGTTCATCCTTGCACTCTCCAATTAGATTTTAATAAATACCAGAAAGGTCCTTCTGAACCTTCTCTTTAAGCATCCACGTCTTTGACAGAGAAGGTAAGACACACAGGACAGATTGCCTCCAATACCTTTTTGATATCAGAACCACAAAAAAAAAAAAAAAGCTAATCTTCTAAGTGAGGCAAAGTACTTTAGCATCTATAAAATACTATTAACAAAGAAAGAACTTGCCTACAAGGGTGTCAGCCCAAGAGCAGAGTCAGGCTCTTCAGGGTGTTGCTTGGTGGGAGGACATAAGACAACAGATGTAAGCTGGGACATGAGATTCCAAATGCCGATAAAGAAAAGGGGTTTTGGTCCAAGGACAGTCAGGCATGGGAACAGGCTGCCCCAGGAGATCTGGCCTTAGATGCTTTCCAGACCAAACTGGGAAAACCCTGAGTAACCCAGCCTGAGTTCAACATTATTTGAGCAGAGGGGTGGACCAAGAAGACCAGCTAGAAGACTAAAGTGCTCAAAAAAAAAAAAAAAAAAAAAAAAAAAAAACCAAAAAAAACCAACAGAAAAACCAAAAGAGAAAACTGAAGTTCCTTGGGCTAATTACCCAGATCAGAGAAGGAATGATTCAAAGCATGATGGATCTGCCTTTTCCATTCTTATCTGGATTATTTTAGCATGAAAAGGGTTGGATCTTGCTAAAGGTGGAATTAGCTCAACTAAAGCTGGCCTAGGCAGCCACATAAAATTACAGAATTTTCCAAGTTTTTTTCTGATTGAGAACAGAAACAAATGAGGGAACTTGGTGTCTGGTGCAATCTTGCTTGTACAGAGTTAAATTTCTGCTTTTCTTAGCCTAACAAATCACAAGCAAGTAAATTTTCTGTTTCTTACTATTCTCCTTCATCTACCATTCCATCTAAAAGCTCTCACAAAGCAGAGTCTGAATTCACACTTCAAGTAGTCATTTACAGAAGGTCATGGTCATTTGGTTCATTTTTTACTTTTGTGCCATTTTCTCATTTTTTCCAAGATTTATTTCAGCAAAACCCCTCAGCTACACTTGGTGTTCTACTGAGTGACATGCCTTTGTTCTGGTGATTCTTAAATAAAAGACAGTGGCTAACCATCTTGTTAGTATTGTTACAAATAGAGTTCAAATTATTCTGTCATCCTAAGTGTGAAAAATAGTGACCCCATGCTTCTTCAGGGAATATTTAAAATATAACTTTAAATACTAAACGTGTATTCCCTATTTTCCTGTCTGTCCACTTATCCAGCTACTCTCAACTACTGTGACTGTAGTGTCCAAGAATTGCACTAAATGACTGGATCCATTTCTACTTTTTACTCTGAAGGTGCAAGAAATGAAAACTATGACCACTCTTCTGTGAGGCTTCTGTTACACGAAATTATTCCTTTGTTAGCTTTCCAAAGAGATAAATTTATCCTCCAGTATTATTCTACTCTCATGTCAAATTCAAACACAATGTACAATAAAGAAATAAAGGTCCTTTCTAGAGTGACAAGAACTACCTCACACAATCCTGTGCAGCGCTATGTTAATACTCTCACATTAATCTTTCTGACAGATAGAGGGGAAAGACAGCATATACACCAAGATTATATAGAAAAACATAAAACCAAAGGTTTCAATTTAAGAATTAGAATGGCAGGGTGATACTTAAGGATTTCAGACTGTCTTCCTTGAAAAAACATTCACAATGCTTGGGGAAAAAAAAAATCAAAGCAAAAAGAGAAAGAGAGGGATGTAAGTGAACTGGTTACTTTACAAAAGCAAATAGCAAAAAATTCAAACTGAACAAATGTTATTTCTTAACAGCAGTCTCAGAAATGACTGAACACCAAATTCATATCAGATGATCACAAAGTGCAGGGAAAAAGGTGAGCATTTGCCACAGCGAAGAGCCTCTAGTTTCTAAAGTTAAAGAACTGACCATGATAACCATGCAAGACTAACTTCAAGGTTAATTTCAGGTATCTTATATTTTATAATGCCAGAGATAGAATTTCTCCTTTGCACTGTGGACCTTTGCACTTTCTCCTTTGCAATTGTTCAATTTCTTTTCTTCAGCCTACACTGTTCTCAAAATAAGACAGTCAGGGTAGGTAGACAACATCTATTTAAACTACCATTTGGCCAAGGTTCTGGGACTAAAACCTTGGTTTAAGACACTGTCCTCTGAAGTCCCTGACTTCTAGTGCTGGTTCAACATCAACAGTACAGCATTATCACATCCCTATAGCATCCACGATTTTCTCCAGGAATTGGCTATTACTGCTAGAGATTGTTAATTTCTAACCTGAGCGATGTGTTAACACATGGCTGCAGATGGATTTCAGACATCAATTATATGGATGATAAAACACTCGCTTTTCACAACAAGGCTCTACAGTTGAGCCCTTTCCACATACAGCTGCTGGCCAACTGTTGATTATTCACAGCAGAAAGCTCAGCTTTTCCACTGACAGCCAATCTGAGCCCCATCCATAAAGTCAAGCCCAGTAGATCAAAACAGACTCAGTTCATGAGTTCTCTGTGCCAGATGAAGAATGTGATGAAGGGCAAAGAAGGCTGTACTTAGAAATGCAATGCAGTGTACAATCACTTTCTGGGGCTGTGAAAGAGATGAGCAGGAAAATAGCCAGCACTGGTCTCTGCAGGCAAAGACAGTTCCTTTTTACACTGGTGTCATATGGAGAAATTGGATTACCACACAATAACAAGTCCAATAAACACAGATTATGAGTGTAGGATAGAAAGTAATTTACCACTAGATTAATCCCAGGCATTTCTCTTACCTAGACTGCATTAAAACAGGAGCATCCATCTTTCCACCCTGTTGTTCAATGTGTCTCATATCCTTTGCTCCCCCAGAAAGAACAGTACATGATTTTGTTTATTATATTGTATTTACTCTCTACTAGCCTCTCAATAATAACAGTTCCACATGCAGCAAATTAAATCCATTTGGCAAGAAGGTACAGTATTTTTAATTCGTCTGCACTTTCACTGGGAGATAATGTGGATCTATGACATGAGCACATGAAGTAACTACTCTCAGACAATCACACAGAGAACACCTTACTTTGCCAGCTAGGATCTGAAGTCACATCAGTATAAGAAAACCCTGGAATATTAGGCCAAATTAAATCTAAAATCTATATGTACAGATATTTCTTAAGAATTAAAATGGCCATTCAGTAAAATACACTGAATGGAGAGAATAAAGAAGTGTTATATACATACTGAATTACTAAGACTTAAATAAAAATTATTAGTTCAGTTTAACTTTGAAAGGATTGTCTAGTTACCTTGGAGGAAAGCCATTTATAGTTCCTCCCATTTCACTCAGCCTTCCTAAACTCATTCTCTTGACATTAAATAAGAAGTAACTAATGTATAAAACTTCAAAAAGGGAAAATGTTTTCCTTATTACCTTGACAATTAGAGGATAATATTCACTTTTCAGAGCCATTCTACTTTAAGCAGGAATGCATTAAAGCTAAGTAGGTATTTACTCAGAAGTAAAATTCAAGTAAGTTAGATATTAAAAGGTCAAAATGAAATTATTTCATATTTGGATACTTATTTAACTAACTGGAAGGTAGAATTTGTATTCTGAGGAATCCTGATACTCCAGTAGTACAATAAATTAGTTCACTTAGGAAGTAAAATTCCTCAGATAATTTGTAGAAGGGGAAAGAAGTTTTTCCCTAGCTCTTTGTTTTAAAAACCCAACATTTTCCATTAAGTTAGGTGAATCAAACTCTGCTACTTATACGGATTTTCTGCTGCCAGGAGGGTAAGTTCTGCCCTACCACTCAGATTCCCGAAACCTGTAGTTCTCTTTAAGTTTGTTAGGAGTAGGAAGACAGTAATTCTATTAAACATAATCATCATTTCCTCAGGTAATATTATGCTAAAATAGTGTGTTGACAGGTACATTCTCTCCAAAGTTTCTCACCAACCCTATGCTGATACTTAAAATTTTTTCATGCCTTACACAAGTACATTTTAAAGTGCTAAGAACAAATTCACCAATTAGACACTGCAATACATTTAAACCACTGTATATGAGACACATTCTCATACTGAAAATGTCTCATTCAATAGCTACAAACCCAAAACTTAATTCCAAATTTTACTCAAAGCTTCCTGTATAACAACTCACAGTATATGCTTGATTGTTCCACCTGTTTAAAAAACAAGATTATAACAAGATTGAAAAAATAAGTTTAATTTTACTAACCACAACCAAAAAAAATCAACAACCAAAAAAATCAACAAAAGAAAAATTAAAAACTATTGCTATTAATAGCTATGCACAATTAACACATTTTGTGGGACCAGGATCAACAGCACATGGCTGAACAGACAGAGAATGTGTCAAAATACCAATGCACATATAATACACCATATGCAGAGACAACTGATATTTTTTGATTCATATTTTTTAAAAATTACTCTGTAATTTTAGCATTCTTCTTTTTCTGAACCTTTTTAGCAAAGAATCAGTTATAGATAAAGTAAAACATCTTGACTGAAACAATACTTGCAAATTAAGACATATCTAATTATTTCCTTCCTCGTGTATATATATATAAAATATTATTAAAATTATTTTATATATATATATATACACATATATATATATATATATAAATTATTATTTCCATTTAATGAATGAGAATACTCATCACAAAAAGTAAAGCACAAACAACAGAGTACCCTATATTTTTTAATTTATAGTATAAAGCAATATGATCAGCTTGTACAGGAATAAACATGTTAAAACATGTATGGTATTATTCCACAATTGGCTGAACAGTTAATTGCCTTAATCAGTATATCAGTATATTATGTGATATTTTATGGCAAATTTACACACTGAATATTAGAGTTTTTACAGAAGCAAAACAAAATGCTTTAACAGCATTTCCTGCTAGTGCAAGCTAGCACAATTTTAAATATCTCCCAGCAGGCAACAGAGAGCCCTGTTCAATGCTCGTGTATTTCTATTGGCTTCCTTTTGATTAAAGGAAACTGCTTCACTATAGAAGCAAAGTAGAACAATTCCTTGGAGTATTACAGCACCATATTCTGTGTGTGTTACCACACAAAGATTCAAAAGAAGAATGATACAGTGTTCTTTTCAGTATAGCAGATTATCTAACTTAGAGTAATGACTATTTAGTGAAGACTTATATTATTTCTATTTTCTAAAGCTCTATGCATAATTATCATAACAGTTCTCTTTTCAAGATAAATTTAGTTTTGAAACTTCAGTTTTCTATCACTGGCACTATTTATACTCTCAGCATACAGGAGATAAAGTGCAAGCATAAAAAGCCACCCATTAACCATTTAAATAACTGACTTAAACTTCCATAATTTTGCAGAGGGGAGATTTAAAAAGAGTGAAAACAACACAAGTGTTTATGTCTCTAACTTGATAAAGAGGCCTAAGCTCCCAGGAGTGTCTGCAGTGCACAGGCATAAATCTCACTTTAGATCCAGAAAGTTGGAGCTAAAATAAGAAGATAGGATAAGATAAGAATGCAGCAGAGTATGAAAATAACGAGCCTTTTGCTCTTCATTCTCCAGTGCCCATATCAGATTTTGAATTTAGAAAACCCTAAAAGCACAAAAAAGCCTAAGCATAGTAAGGATATTTCATTACTCTGCTATAGGACAGGAGGGAAAACACCAAAGCCAGGAAATCAGCGTTACAAAGGTTGCCAAAACTACTGGAAGACTTCACATTGCACAGTACAGAGCAAAATCAAAGCCATAAAATGAAATTCTGTAAATTAAGTAGGTTTTAAAAGCCCAAAAAAACACCATCTAAGTAAACTGAACTATTTATTTACAGAATAAACTAAAGGTAGCATGTGGTGCAAAGGAAGCAGAGTCATAATTTGCGAGACTGAAATAGCCTAATGTTTGGGGATTAGGTCTAAGATTTCTGACTGTGGCAATCTAGAAGAAGTAACTCCTTAAATGTTTATTTTCATATTACATCTCAAGAATCTAGCACTAGAAAGTGTCAAAGCTGACAATTGCTGACAATTTTCCATCTTAAACTTGATAGGAATTACCTTTATAAATGGTTCAATGGAAAACATGGTGAGAATTAATGTGAGCCAGGTCTAGAAGATGCTCAAGAATCTGGTTGTTATAAGATATGAACTTCTTTCATCCTGAGAATTACCTACATGTCCTTCATATAGGACAAGGTCACAAAATTAAATATTTCATTACAATATCTGGGTAAGGCTTATTTAAAAAAATTAGTGTATCTAGAAACAATAAATAACAATTTCTGAAGTTCCAGTAAAAATCTAATCTTTTAAAATGTTGTATTACAAACTATTGCTTACAAGGCTCAACTGCCTTTATTTAATAAGGTCTGCTTACTGTATAAAATGCAGTGAACAGCTTAGCTGAGTAATATGGCATTTTTGTGGCTATGATTTTAACTAGTTAAGCCATGGAAATAGATGACAGCTACTTTATTTTTAATCTTACTGTTGGAGAAAAGCTGTAAACTTTTTCCTTCCAGAAATAATCCGCAAACTGATTGCTGTCAACTGCTTGCTGGAGGGAAAGTCTGTCAACCCAGGAGGGTGGAGACAGGAAAGACAAGCTCCCTCTTTCCATGTGTAAATACCTTTTTACAAAAAATGGAAGCTAAATCTTACAGAATCTTTGTAAATTAAAGATCCATTCTGTGTGGAGCCTTAAAAAAATACAGTTCTTTACAGTATCAGACACTTTTATTCAGGAAAAACTATGTCTGGCTAGACTTTGTCATCAAAGAGACATGATGTTATTCAGGTGTTCTGAATGAAAACCTGTATCTTTGTTCCTTAAAAATGAAAGCATATCTTGTAAGAGCTGATTCTGGATTCTGGGGGATATAATCTGCCCTTTAAAGACTTCAAACACATTTATAACAAAATTCAAACTCTTAGCAGATTTCTAAGTCTAAAATATATTGGTCCTGTACCATTAATTTGCAGAACACCTACCTTCCTTTGGAGGGTGTAATGAAGACCATTAGTATCTATAAGGAGTTTTTTACCTTGTAAACACTATATAAATGCTAAATTATGACAAGGATAGAAGTAGCCCAATTTATCTCCATCCAGAAGGTAAAATGCTATGCTTGTATTTGAATTACTTTATTAAGTCATGCCCAAAACGCAGTGTCTCTACTAACGGATACTTTGCCATTTAAGTTAAATTCAACACCGTTTTTACCTCTCTGAACAGTTTTCTTTACTTGAAGACACTTAAATTACACAAAATGGTTGGTTAGCAATCTGGAGAATTGTAGTAGGAAAATATATTAAATAATTTTCTCCATTGTTCTGCAGGTAATGTGTAACATTTTACTTTATATCTGCACATTTTAAAACCTCAGTTGAAAAGGATTTATTCTGCTTTTCCAAGTTAAACAGATGTACAGTGTTAACAGGAAATTTTGGACAACAACAAAAAGAAGAAAAACCAAAAGCAATTAATTTTCTGAAATTTAGATGATGACCATATATGCATTTATATTGATTTTGGAAATAAAAGTAAAGCATAGAGCTGCATACTTGCACCGGTGTCCATTCACAATTTTTCAATTCCCACCTGTTTACTGCAGCTTAGATGCCAAGAGCCTTTTCCCTCCAGATTCTGGCCTTAGCATCACACAGAGAAGCAAAATTCTCCCGTTTTTCTAATGGAGTTACTACAGAATGTGAATTCAGAATCAAATTGCAAAGACTAGATTGCTCCTCAAAATCAGTGTCAAGGTATTAAGTTGAAAGTACAATTAGTTCATCAGTGTCCCTAGCACAGTATATCCTCATTTCAAGGTGGAGAAAAAAGAGAATCGTCATCTCAGTATTTCAAGTGCTATCTTTGCAATACTCTGTAAATGGAAAGCCTTTTGATTAAAAAGTTCCTTTTCATCCCTCTTATATGTGCACACACATAAACAAAATGCATCTTTCTTAGCTAAAAGGAAAAGTATCAGTCACTTGCTAAACAAACAGAAAACTCCTTCTCTTCAAGCAATATTGAATAAACTTTCCTGCAGCAACAGAGCTTGATACTAGACCAAACTTAAATAATATGAGCTTAAACACAGAGTACTGAGTCGCACCCTAGAAATCTTAAGCATTGCTTGCAATGAGGGTAGTTCAGTGTCTTTTCTCACTGCTGCTGGCAAAGCAGGTGAGTGTGAATAGCAAGAGAAAATATGGAATACAGAAGCAATTTTCCTCAAAAAAATTTTTGCTATTTGAAGGAAGCATAAAATAAGTCCTAGAATTTTAACATAAGGTACACAATTGCTTAACCTGAATGAAAGGTCATTTGGCTTCAAAAACTTCAGCTACAGAGTAATCAATACACCTCTATTTTGCAATCAGTTTCAAGACTACATATTTCAAATTCCGCATAAGTATAGCAAACCAGAGGTCCATTCGCCCTATAAAAATGAGATGGGGAAATAAATTTAATGCAAAAAAAATGCAGTGCCTGTATGACATGTAAAATAGTACCTTCCTTGTGTCAAATATATGGTATGAATAATTCACAGTCATACACTCAAACATAGACAAACAAACAACTGTCAGTTGGTGCCCATGTGTACACACCTGCCAGTGCTATTAAACCAGAGCAAGGAAAGATGGTGAAGAGATATTTTTATCTGTTAATTTTCCTGGTCACACAGCAGTAGTAAAATTATTACTGATGTTACTAACTATTATTACCAACAATTACATTATTATTAATGAAGTGTGAAAGTGAGGTGAAATGGAAAGTGGTGGAATTGCTGGGCTCCGAGGATTGTGATCAGTGCCACAAAATTCAGCTGGGAATGTTACTAATTGTGCATCCCTGTTGATATTGGGGCCATTTGCCTTAAAGACCAGAATAATGGGACTGAGGGCACCATCAGCAAGTTGGCAGAAATAAGGAGTAGTTGTGCTGCCATTAATTGGGAACTCAAGAGGCTGGAGAATAAAGTTCAGCAAGTGGAAATACATGATCTTCACCCAAAGAGAAATAACTGTGTGCACTGGTAAAAGTCTTGGGACCAACGAGGGGCAAAGAACTGGGCATTAAAGTATGGGGAGGGTCCTGGAGGGCAGGAAGATGAACATGACTCAGCAAAGTGCCCATGTGGCAATGAAAGTCAACACATTCCGTGTTAGGAAAAACAGTGCCAGCTGCCTGAGAGAGATGAACCTTCCCCTCAGCACCAGTGAGGTCACAGATGGAATATTGCCTCAAGTTCTGGGCTCCCCAGTACAGAAAGGACATGGATATACTGGTGTACATCCAGTATGTACATCCAGTATGTACATCCAGGACACAGGGAAAAGATGGATCGTGGAGCATCTGTCATATGAAGAAAGGCAGGAAGAACTGAATAACTTTATCCTGGAGAAGGCTCAGAAGGGGTCTTAATCAGTATTTATAAATGCTTGGTGGGAGGGAGAAGCCAAACCTTTTAAAAGCAAATATTATGGGAAAGGAAATTCAGAATCCACTCTCTCCAGATTTCAGTAAAGAATTTGATATACTATCACCCAGCAATTATTTACTGAGTTGGAAATATAAGCATAACACAAAAATAAAGTTGAGATAAAGGTGACTAATGATAACATATTGAATGGACTTGTTTGAAATCATTCTTCACACTCATCTTCTTACATGTCTGTAGATGTGAAAAGCAGAGGTGTTTTGATAAAAAACTACCTACAGGAAGCCCTCTAGATACAGGGGAGGTTCTTGCTAAGTTACAGAAGAAATTGAAGAAGCATTTGCACAGGCATATTACAAATAGCAAAACCTTTAGTAATAACTCTTCAAAGCCATATGATTACAAAAAGCAGAATTTCTGTGATTATTTCTGTGATGGCCTCTTATCATTTGAGAGCAAGACAAAAAGATAAATCACACCCCCATGTCTATTCAGATTAAACCAACCTGGCCTATCTGTAAAACAAACTTGATATTCACCAGTGTCTGACAGATTATTTTGAAAAGTCTGAGTGGAGCCTTAGCACTCTTATTCAAGACTGAGCAAACACTTCAGGTACAAGGTTCAGAATTCAGGTGCTCAAGTTACTAGCCTCTGCATCTTCCTATTTATTCTGTTTTGCCAAACAGACTAAAGGATGCTTGCTCTGTGTGCTTGATCCTAGCACATGAAAGCTGTGGAAGACACATGATCGATGCTTAAAATTTATTGAGGACTACACACCGAGGAAGGAGTTGGTTTTAAATAACAATACTGAGAGATTAAAAATTAGGAATCAAAGAATATATTTAGACTGAAAGTCTGAAGAAAGCTCTAAGCATTAGGAAAGAGGTTTTGAAACATCTTTCCAGAAAGAGCAATGGGGCAACGTACTTAAAAGTAAACTGGATGACTTTATGACTGAAATTAGATAAGATTGTTATCTAAATTAGAAAGGTCTTTTCTTCAGCCCTGATTTACTACAGTGATCAACTACTCCCTGTTCTGCACCCCTCCTTCCCAGACTGTTTGCTCACACTACTCCCACTAAAGCTCAAGTAGGGCTATGAGAGGACTTCCTGTAATTTTTTATCCTTAGGAGAAAACCATCTTGAGAGTTATGCTCCAACCCCTCTAGCTGAAATGGTTTTATAGAATATTGCATCAAAGCAGATGACTAGAAGACCTCCTTGACATCAGAAGATTTAATCAGAAGCTAAACAGAGCAGTAACTACAAACATACTGAAATGTTATTGCCTCTTTGTGTCTTCGTTAAATATTTGTCCTCCTTGCCAGTTTAATGGATTCCTGCTTACTATATAAACAAAGAGGGAATTTGATTGTACTGAAAGGAAATACACCTCAAACACTGTTACTATTCAGAATCATGTAATTTAACCTGTCTGTTAAAACATACAACTATCCCCACCCTTCATAACATGGTACTTTTAGGTTAATCATTGAACAACCCATTCAGAAGTTTTCCATGGCAGTGGGTAAAGCAAAAACAGCCACAGAAAAGAGAGAGGCCATATTCACATGACTACAGCTACTGGCCAGTTGTCACGTAGTTATTTGTATAGCAGTAAGTGAACATTGAGCAATGTTGCAGACAACCAACTCTTCTCCTTTCAGCTCCTGTCAAAGCTGTGTCCATCAATAAACAAGCAGCACTGAGGTTTCTTGACCCAAGAGTGCTCAACCTGTTGCAAATATTGAAAATATAGGTGCATCTGTCATTCACCAACCCCACAATCCCTTATATCAAACACAATCATTATTGTAAGGCCAAGTAAAGTCTGGTGAGTGTGAGCACATTTCCCCAACTCCCTCTGGCTGACAAATGACTTTTTAAATTTTGTTTTAGAAAAGAAGCAAATGTTTTTCCAATATAAGTCAATCCGACACTTGACAGCCAAACAAAAATGTACAATGGAGTGAAATTTACACAGTGACATATATTGTTCGAACCCCAAATCAGAACTCCCATGTTTCATTTATGACTTACAAAGCCAAAACACTGGCCAGAAGAATGCCAGTTACACAGAAAAAAAGTATTTCTATTATAATGGTATCTCAGAACAATAAATGTTTACTAATTAATAAATTTTGGCCATTTTGTGGATGCATGTCCATGACAGCATTACCAGTTAAAGACAGAAGATTTGGAAAAGCAAATTGCTCTCCTGAAACAAGTTCAAAGATGAACTCTACTTTTATTGACTCATTTGACCTCTACCATCTCTTATTTGGTGACAAACCAAATTCTCAACAACTGAATCTCTTTTAATAGGTTGGTTATAGTCTAGACCAAGGCTTGCACCTTAAATGTCATAAAAGAGCGGTATGTGTGAGTATGATTTTATTTAACAATGACCGGCAGTCTTGGACTTGACAGAAAGACTTGATTTCCAAATGTTTTTCTTGTCCTGACTAGTGTCTATTAAATTTTTTGTCTTTTTATTTCTGGCTTGTGCTTATCTTTGTCTCCTTTATTTTGTTGCTGTAGAACAGTGATATGAAAATTACTGCATCCAGGCTTGCTTTCAAAGCAAGCATATTGAGTGGTTAGCCTGGCTCATATGTTCTTGCTTACCTCACAGATTTCTGTGTTATTATTAGTTTCTTCTACTAGCATAGCAGTCTTTTGCCACACACATACACACACTTTTACAATAAACTCACAACTTATGAAACTTGCAAATCCCACATGCTGTCAAAGCACACAAACTCCTTAATTCTCTCATCCTGATGCAATGTACAGGATCCATCTACAGCACATAACATTTTTAATCAAAAAGCAATATTTTTACATCAGTGGAACAAAAGAATATTTGCCATTTACTGTT
Organism: Cettia cetti; assembly: GCA_013401135.1. Taxonomy (NCBI): domain Eukaryota; kingdom Metazoa; phylum Chordata; class Aves; order Passeriformes; family Sylviidae; genus Cettia; species Cettia cetti. The sequence continues at coordinate 65,051 of VZUI01042565.1, forward strand.
TTGTCAAAAATACTCTAGGCTATTAAAGCAATTAACCCCAATCTAAATTAGTTCCATTTGAAATATCAAAACCACAGTGTAGTTTTGCCAGCAACAAACCTAGTGAAATACATGAAAATTCATCAAACTAAAGTATGAATAACTTCTACAATACAAAACCATTATCTCATCAGACTAAAGCAGTCATTTTGTATTTTATGATGAAATACCTGGCACGCTAATAACACAAACATCTTACTGAACAGCAGGTCTCCCCAGTCCAGCTCATTTAGCAGGCAAGTGTCAAGAACTATTACAGTACTGCCTTAGAGGTAGTAAGTGAAATTCTTGGAAGTAGATTATGGCATTTTTTAAAGCTTTTTTTCAAAGGGTGGGAATAGTCGAAGCAGACATCACACAGATTTTAGTTGCTGTAGTTGAGAAAGTCAACATTTTCAATGGAAGTCGTGCTATCTCTTGTCCAAGTTTTCCCTGTCCTGTACCTCAGAAAATATGGGTTTGTACACACTGAAACAGAAGGTAAAACAGCCTGGTTATTCCAAGTCTTTTCACGTGTGGCAAAAATAAGAGGACATATGTGATTCTAAAGCAGCATCCTAACACTCCACCACCTCCAACTCTGCAAGAGATTTCAGGCTGTAATGTGTAAATCATTACTACATGCTCTAACAGTACTTTCTATTTAATCAGGAGAGAAGAAAATTCCCCTCTAGAATTACAATAAATAAGTACAGTTTTGTTTTAAATGAAATGATGTAGTTTATATCTGACCTGAGTTTCAGTCTTTTCCTAGTGGGAAATACAAATTCAGCATTTGGATACATAATCCTACAGCTCTCAGAAGAAGCCGACTCCACCGCGAACACTTTACATGATTTATAGCTCTCCTCCAGATTCAGATGACAAGTCTCGGCGGAGCAGGTGCAACGGGGTATTTTTTCCTTCCTTCAGACATCATTCCCTGGTACGTAAATTAATTAGCAAGTCTTCCTCACTTTCGCGTGAGCGGGGAAGATGAAGCTAATGGAATATCAGCGTTTGGTTTCTCACGAGGAGCGGGTGACCTGGCGGAGGGAGGGAACGAGGGAGGGAGGCAGGGAGGGGGCTCGCTGTTGTTACTGCCGGTGCCACAGCGATTTTGACAGCGTCAGCGGTGATAAAGTGAGCCTGGCTCCCTCGCACTTACGCCAAGAGAGCGATTTTTAAAACACGGGCAGGATTTGGGGGAACCTCGGGGCCGCGAAGCGAACACACCCCGCACACCTCCCGCGGCAACCCGAGCCTTCCTGTCCCCCCTGCCGCCAAGTTGGAGCTGCCCCCTCCGCGCCCCGCCTGCCCCTTCCCTGGCTGCCGGGGCAACGGGGAGCGGTCCCGACTCTCTTTACCTCCTCCGGAGCCATGGAGAGCGCTGCGGCCGCGGCTCGCCCGGCGCGGAGCGGAGCGGAGGGGCCGGCGCTCCCCGCGCTCCCTCACCCGCCGCTGGCACAGCCCGCTCCACATAAATGCATTAACAGCAGCCACATCATGATTAATTCATCAGTCCCAGCGACCAGGGGAGGAGGCAGCGCGGGGGCTGGGGAGAGGCAGGGCGCACGGGACGGTCCCTTCTCCCGGAGTTCGCCCCCGGCACTGGGCTCCGCAGCACGGAGGGAGGGAGGAAGGGGTGGATGCGCCCGGCTTTCCACGCGTGCCTGTGCCTGCCCGGTGTGAGGGAGGGCGGGGGCCCCCCGGACAGGTCACCGGGATCACCCCCGCTCCCGGCCGGCGGGACCGCGCTGGAGCCGGCGGGGAGGAGCGAGGGAACCGCGGAAAGTCGGGAAGGCTCCGCGCCGCGAAGCGGGCTGCAGTCACCGCTCAGCTGCACGGGAGCATCCTCAGCTCCAAGGGAGCTGCAGCCCCTCCTTGTATCCCGGCTGCCAGAGGCTGCCTTGGCTGTGGAGCAGGACCCCGGAGCCCCGAGCTGGCGGCACGGAGGGGCCAGCCGGGCAGTACAAGCATCCCGTGCATCCGTGTGGCCGTGATCAAGGTAGCAGGACTAAGCTCATTTGCACAAATGTGTCCAAAATCCCTCCTCAGATTCGATGAAAACAAGTGCTCGGCCACACGCCAGTTGCTGGAGCCAGGTTATTCCATTCAACACCTCATTGGTGTCCGTGTGAGCTTGCCTTGGTCTGCTGAGGCAGCAACAGAGGCTCCTTCCTCAGTCCTCCGGCACAGAGCTCTGCTGCCCTCTCTTCTGAGAGCAGCGCCGATCTCTTCACAAACCATTTGTAAAACCAGCGGTACGCTGGACTTTGAGGTTCTTCACAGATGGGGCAAGACACCACTGTTACTTTAATGGTTTCAGAACAGCTGTTAAATGCAAGAAACCCTCTGCATTTCTCTGCCTTCATTTGCCACTCCGAATACAGGTAGAAGTCCTCTAAGTCCACCATCCCCCTCCAATATTTAATACAAGATATACTTTACAACACCAAGCAAGATGCCACCTTACCTTCTTAGTCAGGTAAGTCCCTAGTCAGGTGATGAGATTTGTGTAGAACAGATGATTTATCACCTACTTATTACTGCCTCACTTCATCTATAACACCCGGTTTGCCTACCTATTGTCATACTCCAAGAGAATGCATTTGAATAGGATATTATCATGGTTTAACAATTCCTTATTGATCATGTTCCAGGAGCAATAATCACTTCTTGTGGATTTTTGATTAGCAAAGAATCTTCAAGCTGACACAGCTATATATAGAGATTTCCAAGTATCAGACAGAGTTCATAAGCTTTACATAGAGATCCTCAAATTGCCACAAGACCCGAGATGGGTAACCATAGGCAGAGAGATTTAAAGCTGTGTAAGGAGGAAGAAGAAAATAAGTGAAAAAGTAAAACAGTTTTGTGGGAAAAATTCATTTACGTGGCACATCAATTTTCCTTTTGTGTTATGCTGTAGATTTGTGTTACTCATACACAAAAGAGTAATTAACTCCATAGTTAGGGCTGTGTTGTGGTTTGCACCTATAGCAGGACTAAAAATCTCTAGGTTCAATACTTGAATGATGCATTTAGACTACATAGAACAATAGCACATACAGTTGAATTTTCTTTTTAAAAAATTGAATTACAGTTGAATTTTCTTTAAAAAAAAAAAAAAAACTTGCCTTCTACAGAAAAAAATCTTAATTGTCCTATTTTTCCAGATTTTCCCATTTTCATTTGTGAATTCTGAATATTCCTGTGTATATTAGAAGCCATTCGTCTTGTAGGAAAATAACACAAAGCTGACTTTCAACTTTCAAAATTAAGCAGAAATAGGGTAACACAAACTATATCCACCATATTACTTAATTGCACTGAGTGCTGGTGTTCCAAGGTTCTTACATAATAGTAGATTGAATTGTTCTACTTCTTTTTGAAAATAAAAAAGGATTATATTAGAATCAAATATTTTCTGCAAAAACTGATGTACTCATCTGAAAAAGTAAAAAAAAATGGAACTTGATTAAAACCTCTGAATCACCAATCCAAACCTCTGCTTTTTAGCAGTCATTACCCAACATCTTCAGCAATCCAGTGCTTCATCTTAAAATCAGTCCATTTCTCTCTTCCTAATGAAGGCAGTGCCTGAACCTGCACTGGCTCCCCTGATTAGAAATTTTCCCAGAATATTCTAAGTACTATTCTCTTCTGTTCACCTATTGATATATTTATATACAACACTCACGTTTTTCTTCAATTGAAACAGATCCTCTTTCAATCTCTTTCCATAAATCAAGTTCTGGATTTCCCTGATGATATCTGTGACCTATTACAGTTTGAATTAGTAATTTTTAAACATTGACAGATGGACAGAGTTTTATACATGGCATTCCAGTAAACTCTTACTAGTAACACCCACAGTAGTCTCCTCACTCCCATTTAAACGTTGATAGAGGTGGACTTTGCCTCACTTTCTTTCTTGACTTTCCTATGTAGATATCTTTTGGTTTTTTCTGTGCTCAATACCAACAAGTCTTTCTCATACGAACTTTTGACTTGCAAATCACTGGATTCTACCAAAAGTTTTTATTGGACTCTGGTGTGTAATCTTGAATTTTGTTATCCTATAATAGAGGGTAATTTCCTGGCTCCAGTATTTTGTGTGTGCTATTGACAAGCTGCAAATCAACAGCAAATTATGAATTTTCTTATTTTCTAAGATTATTAATGAATTTATTAAGGGATACAGAAATAATAACTGAGTCTTAATAAACCTAGCAAGTGCCATTTATGCATTGATCTCTTTTCAGCATAAACTCTCTTCCTTTGCAAGTCCTTACACACTTCACAATTTTTATACAGGTTTTCTTGTCATCCATTTCAACAGTTGCCCACACGCAGATGACTGCTTCCAGGTTACTAGCATTCAGCTCTGGAGAAAGCAAAGGTTGTTAAATGAGACGTTGTATGAGAGGTGAACTGTTATAGAGTTTGGGATAAAGATGCAGTATAATTAAAAGCAAAGGAGGAAACCAGTCGTGAGTGGTCCAGTGAAAGTCCAGTCTATCCGCTGCGCTGCATTTCCAACTTAAAAATGGCCTTGCACTACAATTCAAAGGAAAATCACCTGGCTAGAGAGGGGGAAGAGTGGGCCTGTTTTCTATGCTTTTCACTAGTTTCTTCTATTTTTGGAAATTCTCAAGATTCCTTATTACAGAACTCGGTTACCTGGGCAATTTTATTCATGTGTCATCTCAGTGAGAGTGGTAGACCTATGTAACTATCAAAGTATGCAAAACTTCAAAGCCTGGATTTTTTATATTATTGTTATTTATTGAAGTACAGCTTTATGTTTCTACAAAATGATTAATATCCTTGCTGATACCTTATTGGTATGAAAAGATGGATGCATAGTTCCACTATCGCAGCATCTGAAGTTATATGGACACAGATTCACTAAAAATAATTCTAGTTTGGTTTGGTTTTTTTTTAATATTGTGAATTAAGTTTCAGTGCTGCCACATCTAGACATTTGGTCTTGGTGTATCTCTGTCTAAGACTTGGGATGAAATCTCAATCACACAAAAATCAAAGAAATTCTAGTTAATTTATCAGAGCTAGGATTGCAGTCACTGAATTGTCTCTGAGGGTTCATTACATTTGACATAAAATCACTAATTACAGTAACTTATATTAAATATAAACTTACATGTGCCTAGGTTTATTTCTAGAAAATAAATTATATTGAAGGAAGAATACTGCATGATAGACTCAATCCGGATTTAGTAAACCTAAAAGCAAACAATAACAGTATATCTATATGAAATATCCCTGGCCTGAAGGCCATATGACATTTTCTTGATTCAAAGCTTAATATTCAAAGCTTGGTCACAGTTATTTATCTGTTAAAGTTCATGAAGTTGGTCTGATTTATGACTAATTCTGGCTACTACATGGAAACTGTGGTTTCAGATGAATTATGATTTTTTTTTTCCAGTCTGACGCACAAACTAAGACTCAAGGCATAAAGAGTGTTTTTTGCCTTGATTTTCAACTAATTTTCAGTGAATTAAATATCTGGTAAATAAGGAGGTCTACCTTTTACTACTCAAAGCACTAGTGTTAATTAAGAGTGAATTTGACTCAACTTTCCTCATTCTCCAAAGTGCTTTTCTTCTCAGCTTTATAAAATTGTGGATTTCAATCTGTATAAAAATTACAGGAACTATATAATATAAAATCTCAGGATTGGCATAGGCTACTTCTGTTATTCAATACAGTAACAACCTCTGAAATATTCCTGAGAAGTGCATCTTCTCTCTAGTTTATATGGTCATTGAGGATTGCAATTTCTGACATCTTAATTTTCGTGAAACGACTTTTTCTGAAAGTCATAAAAACTGTTAGAAATCCTTATTAAAAGTACAGCAATAGACACAAATTACTGATAGGCCATCAATGATGTTGAAAGCTGACAGACTTATTTTCTAAAAGGGGGGCAATTCTGTCATTCCTGAAGGGTTACTGAGGCATTCCAAACAAGATAATTTTTGAAACTGAAACACTTTGCTATATACATTATTTCTGATTTTTAAAATTGCCCTCAGTTTTAAATACCCTCACTGATGTGTCAATTGTGTTACCTTAAATTGTGTCATCAGAGGCAGTGAACTGAAGAAAGAGAGAAAATAGGAAGGGTGACTGAAAAAATCACAGCAAGAAATAAGATGATCCAAAAAACCATATTACTCCAAATTGCTAGTCCAGCTGAGCTCTACCTTCTGCAGACTCAGAGCAGACTGTAACTAAAGTGCAATTGCTTTTGTAGTTCTCTCACCCTGAAAGAAGTCCAAAATGATTTATACAAAGCTGGGGCAAGTTGCAGACAAGGCTGGTATCTACAGCACACAATCTCTGAGCATCCTCCTGAAGCTGTGTAATTTGCCTCTAAGTAAAGCACATTGCAGGCTTGCTCTTCAGAACCTCCTGCTTCTGGAGGAACAGACATGAGATCACTGGAAGGAAAACTCACAACACCACAATACTAAACCAAGACTGTTATTGTTTGCTAGCCTTGATGTTTTAGCTGAAATGTGGTTTATAATGCTGTAAAATTATGGGTCAGGTAAACCTCATTGCAGCTCTTGGGTATAGCTGTCCCTCTTCATTTAAGATAGATGTAGGAAGTCATTATGCTCCTTTGCTGAAACAAGTAACTGAAATGACTTTAGTCTCTAAACCCCAAACACAATTACACATCTCTGTGCAAAACAAAAGCTGGAAAAAGCCAGGTCAGAATGTGACTGAAGTTGTTTTTTAGGAAGGATACAAATAAAAGTGACACAATGTACGTAGGCTATGCATAAATACAGAGAAAGAGGAAATATGTAGAAGCTCGTGTCAAATTAATGCCAAAGAACAGGTACCGAGGACTAAACCTAGACAGATTTTGGGCTGCTGGCACAAACTGACATGGGTCGAATCTCTGAAAAAATAAAAAGCTTTTTCAATATGTATAATTTCTGCTGTGCTCAAAGAGATTTTTTTAATGTTGCTTCTTAGAAATAGGGCTGCACTGATAAAAGATCAATCTCTATCAGCAGCAATCTCTATCACCATCTAAAGGGAATAACCGACAAACCTCTGAATTTTGACTAGCCGTTGGGCACAGTAACAAAGCTGTGTGACAGAGTGATGGATCTCAGATGTAAATATACATGTTGTTATTATTAAAGATATAAATCTCAGCTAGAAATATACATATCATTATTAATTGATTTACAGAATTCCCACCCCATATTTTCAGATGTGTGCCTTCCCTTAAGTTCCCTAAGAATCATTTACGCTTGTGAGCTCTAACTGCTATATCTAGCCATCTTTCAAATACCCCAAGGACCTGCTAAATCAAAAAGAGATTCCTATACAGGAGAAAAATACTTTAATTCTCAATTTTTATATGAAGATTCAGGTGCCTGTAACCTCCCCAACATGCCAACATGCCCTCTCCAGCAAGTCCAGGAAAAAATAAAGAGAATGTAGGCAGGTATCTTTTGACTTTGCCCCCAGGTGCCTTGAAAGAAGCTTAGAAAAGGAGAGAGTCTTTTGGGCTGAAAGTGGCTTGGAGCAAGGAGTGAAGAAATACTCCAATGCCTTGTTCAAGGAAATAGGATTTTGTAGTTTCTTGTAAACAAACAGAAGCATCTCAAAGAAACAGCCATACAAGAGGACCTAGCTTTACAAAAGCCATCAAGCTTTGACCCACAGTTAAACTCATCAAAGTACTTTCCTCACTTATATAGACCAGGAAACATATATCTTAAATTATCTTTCCCCAAGGAAACTCTGAGAGTAATACAGATAGTGCAAGTGATTCATTTTCTCAGTGCACACATAACTGCTGACTTCATTATTAATCAGTGGCTTTTTTTTCTATACCTGTAAACCAATGAAAAAACTTACATAGAATATGCAACACATAAATGAAGCAAAAATAATTAAAATGTCCACCTCCAAGCTTTCTGAATCTTACAGTATCAGTCAGGAACTCACAAAATCCTTAAGATTAACACCCAAGAACTGAATGCATTTTTTTCACTTTGCTAAATAAATGCACAGCACAGTGTAAAATGGTCACATAAGGACAGTTTAAAATAAACACACTCATACATATCATATGCAACAGCAAAAAGAGACATCTTGCAGAAGACAACAGTGATTGCTCAAGTGCTCAATACACAAAAATGGAACACTTCACATGCTGGAACTGATCAAAGGTCCAGTACTCAGTCTCTGGTGTACAGTTCATTTACTTTCCCATCCTTGGCCAGATGGTTAAAGGCTGTAAATGAGCGTGTGTACAAAGTGGTCCTTTCAGAACATCTTCCTACCTTCTGGCAGTATTAAAAGTATTATTTTCTGAAACAGATTTTCTGCACAGACCTGTCATGTTTCATAGCCACTCATGGATTCAATGAAGGAAGAACAACACAAGCAATGATTTACCCTTTCTGAAGAGAAACCGTCACAGCCCCTGAGTCTTCTGTGCACCATAAACAGCACCGTGGGCTTTCCTGAGAGGTCTCCTATCTAATTACTCACTGCTGAGTTCAACCTGCTTAGCTCATGAGATCCGACAAAATCACAGCCTGATGTGGAGCCGCTGGGATTTAAGTTTCTTTTATAAAACATCATTGGAAGATTTTTTCTTTCTTTCCATTTTTTTCCACTTCTTCACACTTAAAATCACGTAACATCCACATATACATGTACAAACACACAAAACATAGAGTAAAAGCAAATCACAACAGTGAAGTTACTTGCTATAGAAATAGCAGTGCTGGTATTAGCACTTCAAAGGGAAAAGCTATTTTAAAATTTAACTGCCTGGCAGAGGCAGCAGATATAGGACAGGGACCAAAGAGAGGTAAGAAGAGAGGGAGAGTAGGAAGAGGAGAAAGTAAGTGGAGAAGGGTAGGAAAACAGATGAATGGTACATCAGTTAAAGATAAAAATAGCCAAACTCTCTATATATAATGACAGTGAAATTTTGACAATGCGGAATCCAATAACAAAATTCCAATTGACTTCAGGGAAATCTGTTTTTCACTCTGGATCAATAGTTTTACTCTCATGTTGTGCAGTGTGTCAACACAATTCCTCAATGTATTTATTTCCTTTTAGTTCATCCTTGTCAATTATTTATTCTACACTGATTCTACAAATCTTACAAAGGCAAGAAGGAAACTAACCCTGACTACTGAGTTTTCAGTATTTCATTGGAAAATTAGGATAGTTAGAAACCTGTTAGTTTTTATGGCACAAATTGCTATTCACACAGATGGTATTATATAAACCATAAATAGTCATTCATCATACATTAAACTCCAGTATTTTGAAGCAAGAGCTTAAAAGTTTCATCCCCCCTCATTCCTGGAATTTGTCATCATCCTCTACACTGCTGAACTCCAGAGGCCATAATGATTTCAAAGGGAGGGTTTTAAAACCATCTGTTTAGTCTAGTCTGTAATGCAAGGTATATGGGACCGTTAGTCTACATTGATGCATAACTGATTATTCTTGAGGCTCAAAAAATATTCATGGAAAGTGTTCTATATACAGCCAGTCTGATTGCTGTGGTAACACTGAATAACCTGAGCTGGCTCATTAAATCCATCCATGATAGAATATTTTCTGTTTCAGTTCTTTGACAACAGTAGTAATAATCATATAGATAAGTTGTTAGTCTGTTAGAACTCTTTAATTTGCTCTTAGACCTGTTCTGAACAGAGTTCAGGCAGCATGGTTAAAAAGGTACTATCCCTGCCACTGTTATTCCAGGAGATTTTTCTGACAAAGGGCATTACAGCAAATACGAAGAAATATACCCACATCCAAATAATTTACAGGACCACCTTTGCCTTGATATCAGTCTATTGTGTAAGCACTGTGTGGCACCACTTCACAGCAAGCTTTGAAGGAAAGGAGATGGATCCTTTCTCAGGGCTCCTAAAACAACGGGGGCAGATGCAAACACATTGCAATGGGGTATGAGGCTCCATGAATCAGTGTAAAATTTTCTTGGCATGTGGGCATATAGGATCAGAAACTAGCTCGTAACTCCAAATGTCCAACCTTGTGGAGAGGCTCTGAATACAGGGAATAGCAAAGGTTAACCCTTAAACTTAGGGGATCATAGTTGAAGGGCTGTACTTTGCACTTTATGAAGACTGTGAAAAGATGATGGGCACAATTCCAGGTTAGGTTTTTGGAAATGATTTTGTGTCTTTTTGATAGACAGAAAAATGTAAACATAATAGTCTTTTAAGAAGTAAGAACTTCCTTAACAATTTAGTGTGTTTGTTTTTCTGAACGTTGCTTTAAACTCAGCTTTCTTCCTGTAGGTGCACAAGAAATGTTATATGAGGATTTTATTTATCCAAACATTATGGAATGGTCAGTATCATCTTACCAGGGTAAAAACTGACGGTGGCTTTATACAGAAAAAGATACAGAAGGGATGGATACAAAGAACTGAGTAAAGCTACAGTTTTCAAGTGTGCAGTCTTACCAATCAGCCATATGAAACAGAGATTGAGAGATGATTACATAAAGAATAACCATAGAATCATACCTTTGTCTTATTCCATCTTTTATGTGTCTTCTCTTACTTACTTCTCCATGTTTGTGACGTTCAGACCATTTGAAGTTCCTTTATCAGTATGGTTGGGTTAATAGCTCTTTAATTAAATTTTTAAAAAATCAGTGGTTTTGCTTCATGGCCTCAAGTGTTGAATTACTAGGCTGAAAAAAAGGCTTTGCAGCAGATAAGTTTCAGGGAAAAATATTTAAAATAAAATGCTCATGGTTAAAATAAAAACATTTCTTTAAATAGCCAATTATTTAATGTATAAAATCATTTGGCCTTCTTTTTCACATTCTTTTCCCCAGCTGTAATCCTTCTGGATTAAATCTGAATGAATGTAGAAGGTTCTAAACATAAAATTATGAAAAAATAATACTTGCAATAGTTCTAAGTGAGGTACTTACACTTTGTTCAGCTCCCAAACTACTTTATAGGCTTAGTCCATTCATGGTAGCTAGAGACTGAATCTGCCACATCTCCTTAAACATACTGCGGATTTCAAAGTAAAGAATTCTCAACTTTTGATGTCCTGCTTTCCCGTTGAAATAATTTTCATTTGTTTACCTGTATATCACATCTCAGTCTACATTTGTAGACTTTTTCATTGGGTCCAAACCATCAGATAATGGAGGTGAACAAGGAAACACACACATTTTTATATTGAGGGAATGACAGTAATTCAAAAAGTGTGGCCCTTGACTTCATTTTGGTTTTGATATTTGGTCTCTTTGCAAGAGTATTTATATAGTTTTTGAAATTTCAGTTAGATTTATTTTCTTGGTAAGTATATACAGTAATTGGTTAATTTTAACACTTCAGAGCACTATGGAATATTTTAACTAAAAAGAATCCACCTCTCTTGAACTCTAAACCACCAAAGAATTTTACTCAGTGATGACTTTAGTCTTTAAAAGAACCTTAAAAGAAAGTCTTTAAGGTCAACCTTAAAAGAACAATTTACTGTATTTATCAAAGAGAAAGAAAGCACTTGAAATGAGGAAATAATGGTATCTGTTAATTATATGCTTTGTTGTTGATTCCACTCTCAAATAATAAACATATTCCTCTATAGAGCAACCTGGCCTTCAGTTTGGGATACATAACTCATGTCAGTCAATTCTTTCACAGCTGTGCCTGTAACAGTGGAGACCTGCTTAATTAGACCCCCCTCCAAAACCCACAAAGAATAATTGCATTCCCAGGTTTTTAGGTACCACACAGTGTTCTGAACACAAAACTAAAGGCATAAAGAGCAAATAAACCCTCCACTAATAATATTTCATAGGCAAAGGCTACCATGCAGGTTAACACAGAAAATAATGGATCTCTTTGCCTCAGATTATTTTGCAGGCAGACTTACTTGCTAATTAACTCTAGAGGTAGAGATAATGACAAAGATTTAAACATATGCCTCCATTTTTGACATATCCAACCTATTCAAAATTGGGGCCTGATTTTGCAGAGTGGTTTGTGCTTCAAAACCCAGTTGAAGTGATAACTGTAGGTACTCATACCCTAAAAATAATATTGTTATACTAAATATAAGTACATAATAAATACATTAACTAATTCCAAGAATAATATACTAAGGTATTTTAACTGTATTAAGCATGCTTAAAAACCATAAACATAACAAGTAAAGTTTTAATTTTATTTACCTTTTTTGTTTGTGTTTCTTTTTTTCTCTGGGTGCTTGAGAGTTCTAGACATACAAGGTTCTCCTATGTATCAGAGGATCCTATATGAAAAATACCCAAAAAAGGAAGTAGAAATCTGATTTGAACTAACTAAAAGACTGAGTCCAGGCCTATTGAACGACACACTAAAACAGATTATATTGACAGAAGATGTATCAACACTGAATTTTACGAACAGACAGACACAGTGTCAGTCTCGTTTGAGCTGAATGGAGGAAAGCATCTTCCAAACAGGAGCTGTGGACTGCTGTGGTGCAGGGTGTTGGAGCTGTGCTTAGTGCCGTACTACTGAGGCTCTGTAGCTGCCTAATAGCTCAAGTTTGGCTCATGCAGCTTCAGAGAAAGGGGTAGGCAAAAATCACACTTGCTTTAAAGGCTCACATTAATTTACCTAAGAGTGGAAGAACCAATTCAGAATTTTTGCTGAATATGAATGACCAATTTTTTTTTTTTTTTAATTATTATGTACCTTATATTTCTGTCTGCTGGGGAAGCTGATGTTTTACTCAAGTTGTAATATAGGTAATTTAGCTCAGGTTATTCACAGAAGTTTATTTCATGACGAATGCAAAATCATGATCTAACACTATACTCAGATACTGAAAATAGAAAATTTTTAAAAGTAGATTCCTCCTCTACCCCAAAATTAGCCAAGTTAGCAAAGGATAAACTAATTGTTTCTCTTTGAGATGATATATAATTTATGATGCCAAGCACATATGCCCCTGGATTGACAATGACTAGTAATATGACATTTTCAGGAATATAACAGCAGTTAGACTATTACCAAGATGCATTGAATACAATGAGCAATTATGGTAATTATGTAGCTAATCACAGAAAACAAGGTGTACTGAAGATGCATTGATTATTTAATTTTGTATGTAGAATCTGAACAATTTAGAAAAACTCTTGTCTATTTAGAAAATGGGAAAACATTTAATCACTGTGATTTTCAATGCATATTTTAGAATAGTGTTTCAAATGTGTTTGAACATGAAGGAAAAAGGGAAGTACTTCCAAATATCTGCACACCATATTCTGTAAAAAAGTGTCTCTAAATTTTCATAATTTCTTCATAAATACATTGTCTTTCAATAGGATAGAATATAATGTATGGGACTACACATAAAAAGACAAAAGGAACCAAGATAGAAGATGCTGGAGTAAAGCATCTAAGCAAACTACACAAGGCCACTGAAGTCATGACAAAAATTATTTCTTGCACATGGAAGCACCAAGGCTGCTTCTGGACCAAGGGGCATATCAATAACAGATTAAAGCTCTTGAGTTTCCACATGCATATGTATTCCATATATTTTTCATAGCCCTTTTCCTTTTTAATTTTTCCATAACCTTGAAATAACTCCTTTTTACGCATATTTGATGTGAAAGAAAACCTCTAATAGAATAGTTGACATAAATTAGTAAGTTCCTTTTAGGGTTTTTTTTTTTTTTTTTTTGATTTTGCAGTGTCCAGAAGTTGCAAAGTACAAATTAGGTGCATTTAGAAAAGGAGGGTTTGCATCTTAAAGCAGTAATTAACATTCCTAAAGTTTAGGGGGAAGAAGGAGATTTTCTTTTTTTTTTTACTTATTTATTTATATTTCTGTGGTTCAGCTAATGAAAGAATTGAAGTTCCAAGGCTGAAGTCTTTTTCTGTTGTTTGGGTTTTCTGGGGTTTTTGTTTGGTTGGGACTTTTAAGACTCCTGGGATCTCTGGGAGGGATCTGCACAAAGAAACCCTCATTTCTCAAGGACACCTTTAAGTCTAAGTTCTCAAATACTGGTAACACTGATCTGTACTCAAAAAACACAGGAAAAACCCCTGTTTTGGGGACAAGTTCCTCTTTTTGATGGCCTTAACCCTGTGGCAAGGCCTCATTTTCAGCCACCTTCTCTCTAGCAGGTGGTGCCAGGAAGCAAATCCTCTGCCTTCCCTTTTTTCACCCGGCTTGAGTATCTTGTCAAAACTAGTTATTTCAGCTAGGTTGTCAGGGTAGCACCTTGGGCTTGATGATGATGAAGGAAGGGAGATAAAAGTTCATGAGGAAAGCCAAGAAAATTCCAAATACCTTCTATGATATACCATGTCAAAGCTCTGTTCATCTAATGTTTCGGGAATCAGTCACAAAGCACTCAACCTCCACAGGTTTTGAGGTACCTTCAGGTACTGTCCTGGAACAAAATCTTAGAGTAAAATAAAACTTTTGCAGCAATTATCTTCTGCTTTGTAGAAACAGCACCTCAGAAAGGCTCCCAAGGGTGAGCTGATGACTGTGTGGCCTTTTTTTGTCAAAGTCAGTCTCAACATGTTCAAGTTTTTAATAAGCATTTTAGCATAGGTTGCTAGCATGGAAGCTGCTCATTATGAGCTAATTGTTTCAAAGACTTGCTGAAAGGGCTTAAATGTTAAATGTATGCTACTGTAAGCAAATATTCACAAGTATTTCAAAACAGATGTTTGAAAAGTAGTAGGCTGTCTGCTCACGGTAGCAGTACACAAAGGACATGAAGAAGTGGGATTTAATAATAAACATGCTCACAGCTACATGGATGCTAATCCACAGTGGGGTTTTTTTAAATTTTCAATTAAATGTATAAGCCAGCAGTAGCCCAAATACTTCTTGTAAGTAAGTTTACTGCAAACACCAGTAATGGCATTTCTCTGTTCTCCCATTCACTTCTCTCCACTGCTTTCCTACGTACCCTGTCTGTGCATGGCCCTCCCAGCCCTTGTTTCCTTCCGTCAGCTGGGGTTCTCCCTGTTTTCAGTCTTTGCACACACCCTTTGTCTTTCCTTCTTCTTTCCTCTTCCTTCCTTTTACCTCCTTTCTTTTTCTTCCTTTGTCTCTCTCTTTCTCTGTCCCTCTCCTTATCGCTTCAATTCTTTCCTTCTTTCTTTCTTTGATAATAATTTTAGTGTCAAGTTGTCAAATTCTACAACACCAAGTGGCAAGGTTGAATAGGAAGGCATTTAGTGTGCCATTCATTATAAACTACAGAAATACTAAAGCCGCCAAAACACACATGGCACATTCTGCAAAACACATGGCAAAAGCACCATTGTCCTCTTTTGTGCCTTTTGTTCTTGTTTTAGCTTGTATGTCTCCAAATCAATAGCATACAGTTGACTGATTCTTAGTATTGACTGGCAAGCACATTCAGCAGATGCTACACTAAAAAAAAAAAAAATTTAAAAAAATCTTACACTGTTGAACTGGCCTTACAAACTTTAAGAACTAGTATTAGATACTTTCCTGTTTTATTTTTTTATTCTTATGATTTTTAGTTGTTTTCTTGTTTTACCCTGCATACAGACAGTTTTATTCAGCAATCTGATATCTGAATAACACTTGGTTTGATGGTATTTCATGGTTTTTTATGGTGGATACATTTGCTGATGAGTCATGTAGCACATCATACTACTTGGTGGTTAGTAAAGCATCTGGAGAAGAGATCTCTCCACTACCAAGCTCAAAACTGCTACAAGTGTCACATTTTACTCACCAAACAGAGGGGATTTCTGATCTTAAAGAACTGAACCCCAGAATGAAACAGAATTGTTGTATTTCAGATCTATGACTAAGTCATGTTACAAAATTCAAGTAAAATACGTTACTAAATAAATACATTACTACAGCATTATACTTATCCTAAACTTATTTTTCTACTTGCTGAATCTGGGGAAGTTTGGTTGATTGGTTAAAGCTTGTTTTGATTTTTTTGTTTGTGTTTGTGGATTTTGCTGTTGTGGTTTGTTTGGAAAGGGGTTTTTTATTTTTTTTTTAACAGATAATTTCTTATTTCTTCTTTCTCTTTTCTCAGAATGTTTCTCAGTCTTTTATTATATTGATTTGGAGCTAAGATGATCTTTCTGATCTTGTTCCAAGAGTGAATCGGAAGGGCAGCTTTGCACTGACAAGCAGAACCTAACCTCCAGTCTCCCTTAGCTAGGTTTTTCTGTATTTCTACATTTTAACCAGAATCACTCACTTACTATAACCTCCTATAGCTTTTGATACACCCAGAGCTTTTTTTTAGCTTGTCTTCACAAATTCTGCCTGACTCTGTACCTCTGTTCACTGGCGTGCCACTATCATTTTTCTATTATACCTCTTCTTATTGTGAATCATCTACACGCTATGTCAGAAGCTTGAAACAGGAAAGGGAATTTGCTGAATCAGCAAGGGCCTTGAAAAATACTATTGAAAAATACTTTGCTGCTAGGGCAACAAAGGAGAAAAGAGTTTCTTCCTTGCCTGAATGTCCAATTTATACTCCTTTGATTCCTTTTAATACGAGGACATTCACACACTAATTTTCTCTGTTTAACACTTACATTAAAGTACACTTCGATTAAATATGCCTTCATTTAACTTTTCCTGGTATGTTTAGAAGACAGGATTGAACTATTACAACTTAATCCTATATTTGATGATTTGTCTGCTGTAAGCTGCAGAAAATATGAGTCATCTTTTGCAGGCAGAACTTTACCCATCACCATTGGTAAATCTTAGATTTAAAAATACCACTCTTCAAAGCACGGTTTGAATAGTAGAGGTGAATCAGAAACACCAATCATTTTCTCCCTGTGGGCCTGATTCCATTAGGAACTAGGCAAAGATTTCTGCATCTGCAGAGCTTAACCCTTAAAATTTTTTATTGTTTTATGGAGATGCCAAGGAAAAGAAGAGACATCGTTGAAAAAAATAATTTCTTACTTCATCAACCTGATCTGCCACAAGAGGGCAGAGGCTTATGTCACTCAGCTTCATCTATTGTCACATGAGAATGTCAGGGATCTTTAATGGGAAAATTTATTATGTTTAAATACTAGGGTGAAAAAAGAAATTCCATAAACTATTTTTAAATTGCTTTAGGCCAAAAAGCCAAATGCAGCAACAGAACTTTGTCATCTCTGTTGCAATGACTACAACTACCATAGCTTGTTTATAAGGAATTAATTACTGTGCATTAATTATGCAAAATGAAAAAAAAAATTACCCATACACACATGTGTATAGAAAAATATGTCTATGATGCAAGGCTTTACTAGTTTGAAAAATGCGTCAAGCCAAGATACTGAAACCTTTGTGTAATTGCTCATTGTAATAAATGGCTAGATTTCGAGGTGGGAAAGTGTTAGAAATCCAAAACTATTATCCCAGTCTTAGAACAGTTTAAACTCTCTGTATTTGCTGAGCAAAAATGAGTGATTTTGCTACTAAGGGCATAAATAGGCCTTCTTTTAGGAGAGACAGTAAAAGGAACAATGGACACATGATGCACTGACCTGCCATCATTACAGAACACTGCTGAATGGTGCTGAATGGGTAGCAGGGAAACTCAAATCAATAACGTGTTATATTCTCATTGGTACAATGGTTTTGATGGAAAAGTGAGGAAACAAAAATATCCAACTCAGTTTTGACACTGGAGTAATTTACATTGTATACACTGACTTCCACTGCCTTAAAATTTCTTATAAATCGAAGTTGATGGAACTATGACTTAACAATTTGTGGGCTTAGATTCTGACAAATCCCACTCCAGTTTCCCACTGCTTCGAATTGCTTACAATTATATTCATACTTTAAAAGAAGTTTCCATAGTTTATCAGTTGATTCAACTACTGAAATGAAACCTTCAATACCACTCATTGATTCGTCATTAATAGAAACTGCCTAAAAAGCAAAGGAATTTCTTTTTCTTCTTGCTAATCTTGCATCTGTAAAACAAGAAAAGTTCTTGCCCCTGACAGGGTTTTGCCCTGAGCACCATCTTAGTAAAAAAACTACATTACAGAAGCAAGAGAGGAAAACATAATACTCTGTCCAATTTTTGCTAAAGCATATTTTAACAAAATGCAGACTTCTGTATAGTGAGACTGCTACCATGCTCTTTGTTCAATGCCTTCTTAAGGTTACTGTTAGACACAATCAGTGGGAGGAGATACTGCAAAAAATCCCTGCACATTTTCAAGCTCACAAAACTGATGGTGATGATTGTAATTATAAAGGACAGCATGAAGGAGGTAGTTAAAATATTCTGATAAGATGACTTAGCTAGCACAGTGCTCTGTCAAAAATTAAAACCTATCTATTTCAGGGGTAAAAAACCCAACAGCCTTTTTCTTTATGCTTAAGAATTTTGGGGAAAAAAAACCCAGAACAAAACAAACAAACAAAAAAACACTGCAGGAAAAAACCCACAATTCTCCACCAGATAAAGAGATTTCATATTTCACAATCTGAAATATATTCATTTTAAAAGATTTTAGATTTCAAAAAGTACTTCCATTTAAAACTGCTGAGGACTTAAAGCAAAAAAAAAGGGAATTTTTGCTTTTATGATTGGAAAACTAAATATAGTCTGTTATCTAGGCATCCAGATAACCCATAGTCCCTGGTTCCCCCACAGTCCCTGGGTCTGCAATTTCCCATGGGCTGCCACAGACACAATGAGGTCAGGTGAACTACACAGGATTTACCAGAAACGTGTCTGGTTTCATTAAAAACTGAACACAATTACCACATTTCCACTTTTTCCTGACAAAGTAATACTGTCTGATAGAAATATTCTGCTAGAATTTTCCCAACCAGGTCGACTCTCAATGAACCTGTGACAGCACTAACACCATTAATGCAGCAGGAAACAATAAAATCACAGGACTGATTCCAGCTTATTCTTCTAATTTTAGACCAAGCCTTGGACAGCTGTTGCTACTATATCAGTTGTGTTTTTTTCAACTTCATCTGACTTACCTCCAGTCCCTGCAAGAATACTAGTATACAAAAATTTTTAAAAAAATAATGTAGCAACAGACAGTGAGAAAATAATTTCCTGGAAATTATGTGTATTAACTGTGGATGAAAAGAAAGGGGCAAAGTATATCCAGTTTAAGCAGCAGCAAAAACTTAGGCAGCTGATTCTACCATGTTGATCGAAGAGTTACGAGATGATCCAAGGACTTTGGGTACCCAGGTTCCCCTCAGAAGTAAAAAAAAAAAAAAAGGCAGAAAAAAGCTGAGTAGGCTAGATGACAGAAAACCACTCTGGGGGTGAGGGGCAGGAGGGGGAGGTGAAGATACCCAATTCCAGCCAATAAACCACTGTGAGCAGCCCAATGAGCCAAAAATGCCACCAAATATACCAGTGACAGTGTAGCATATTAAGGACCTTCACACATGCAGCCTCTGCAGACTGAAATAAATTATCTGAAGACAGGCACTTAATTAGTTGGGACTCCCTTCTTCTGAAGATTAGCTGGCTGATGATACCTGCCTTTTCCAAAACAACTCATAAATTAGGCTAATCTGTTCAAAAGCATAAAGACTGTGGGTTTGTTCTCCTTAGCCACTGCAAATTCGAATCTCTGCCTCCCACTTCCCAAGCACACATCCTTGGAATGGAGTGTGGGAAATCTGCTTACACCAGTAGCAAAAATCAGGCCCAGTATACGTTAGTTTTGTTAGAATACATCAGGAAGTCTATTTGCATACTTTCCAAAAATAAAACTGTACAGACACCTTAAGCTCTTCACTCAGTCTTTTTCCCATGTCAGGAGATGGCACATTTTGCTGAGTTAAAATCAATTGTAAATTCCCACAGATTTCAACTGAGACAGGTTATCACTGCAAAGCAGTAATACCAAAGACAAAGAAATAATATAGTGTTTTTCTTTTATAACTGGTTTAATCTGTACTTTTTAATATTTTTAAATGTCATTCCTATATCCAGAAGGTCAGCTATCATTCTCGTACCCTTTAGAATAAGACAGCTGTGAAGAGGACTGATTAAAAAACCCTGTCATTTTAATGAAGTTTCCATTCTCAATTGGTTTTCTTAAAGAAACTTGCACATGCATAAAACCTTACAGCCAGGCCTGACTAAAAGACATCCATAATCCTTCCCAACAATGTATAAGACACATTTCTGCTGAATAAACTTTGCCAGTGTTATTAATCTTTTTGCTACTTAATATGCCTTTATGTTAGACATCTACTTCTCACACTACTCTCTTCAGAATTTCTAATTTCTTTGGACCATTTTCAAAAATCTAAATTGGAATATCCTTTCCCAAATATTTAGTATCAGTGAATCTGTAAACACAGAGAAAGATCTGAAAGGACTCAAATTTAGGAAACTACCACTACAGCAATTGGATCATTACAGTGAATTAAGAAAGAAAGTGCTGAAAAAGATACTGAATTGTTATAAAGCAATGATTTAAATGAAAGTCAAGTGATATTCACAAAAGGAGCTTGGTCTTGTTGGGAAAGGAGAAAAGTGTGATTAGTAAAGGGATATCTGTGATTAGCCTACATCCACATTTTCAAAAATTTATGAGGCATTGCCAATTAATGGTTTGATAAGAAAATAAGAAGTCATTTGGTGAAAGAAACTAAGATAGTTGTTACTCTTTCACAGGTAATGCAGGACTCATGAGAGGAACAGTGTGGCTGATCCTCATCAGGTTTCAATGCAAAGTGCTGTAGGTTTGCTGGAACTTATGCAATGAAAGAGCATGGAAAACAGAGACTTCATTGGTGAATCTCAGCTGAGCCACCAATAATTCTCAGCAAAGGGAGCAAGAGGTAGTAAAATTACAAGGCTTTTACTATTCCCGTTCATCAAGCAATACCCTAAACCCATACTTAAAAAAGACCTGAAGATGTCTGTATCACACAGTGGAAAAGTAATGTAAAAATTTCTGAAACAGCCTTTTAACAGCCTGTTTTACTGGAAGCTGTGTGTTCCTGCAGTTGCCTGACGGCAACACAGACATGTGTTCGCATTGATCTTCCCCAGCACTAGACTCTCAAATCTCACAGACAACCTGGGTCTGCAAGAGCCGTGATCTTCCTTTTGCAGGGGAGTCTGCAGTTGACCAATTTGAGCTAAAGACTGGCCAGAATTGATTGAGGCTAGAAAGGTCAGAGAACATTCTCCTACATTACTTCTGGATATCACTCTCCGTTTGCTGCTTCTTCTGCAGTCCTGGACTGCAATACAGAAATTCTCCCCTTTAAGACACAACCCAAAACCCAAAAGTCTGCTGATACCAGTTACAATGTGTGTAAGTGTTCCATGGGGTTTGCACGAGGCAGGTGGTGTTCCTTCATTCTTGGAACTATCTGATTCCAAACTGATATCAAGGATGCCCTATTATCAGATTCTGCTGTGATTATGTTGTGGCTGTCTCTGTCTCACTAAAACTAACTACAGCAAAATTAAAATTTAGCTCATTTGAAAATATGTAGCTTAAGTAGGTTTGAGAACTCAAATCTGATACATATAAACGTAAACAAGTAATAAATTGAATTCATAAAATGTCTAATATTATCCAATACAGAGCTTCTCTTTAAGGGAAGTGATGATTTTATACAGTGTTTTCTATTTCACAGTAAACTGAATCTGTTGAAATAATTTAGTTTTGATAAGTTTTTTTCAAAGCTGCTAGGTCTGTGCAAGTTCTGACCTGGTATAATTGTCATCCTTTCTTGTCACACTTCTAGTTGCACTGAGAGGATCATACTTTTATGCTTCTGTGTTGGATGAATTTTAAAAATTATTTTCAAGGTTGTTGTCTTAACTTTCCCATAGCTTCAAAACAAGAATATTTGAACCTGTTGTACCAAACCTGTTTTATCTAATACACTGATTTCAATATTTGCTCATGTGGGAGGCACTATAAAAACTATACATTAATTAGCACAGCTCATACATTTCACCAAGGACATTTTTTTTCCATTTGTGGTAGTATTTCCTCAGGTAAAAAAAAAATTAATTGCAAAATAAAATTAAAACAAAACCAACTATTTTAATATGTACTGTTTCGTGTAGTAGAATAGAAACCTATACAACAAAAACAATAATTGAGATGTGGTTTTAATATTTTTCAGACTTGATCTGACCTAACTTGTGAAAACAATTTCAAAGGAAAGTATATCTAGTGTGTTCATTTAAGTTCAGCAAGGCAAAAGAATTTAATTTTTGTAGACAGTATCAAAAGATACAGTGAGAAGTAACACTGTATGCACAACATTAATGACTAGCACATCGAACATTTTAGAGAGCACTGAGTATTCCAAGTATGTTCCCCTTCTAATAGTTTTTACAACTAAGAATTACCCAGAAATGTATTTTGATCAATATTCTTCAAACATACATAAACAAAGGTTCTTGATTGAGAATAATAAGAAATCGTTGATGTTCAGACCACTATGCTTTCAAACCACCAGATGAAGGGAGCAAATTTAGATTGCAGTACAACTCCAGTGACAAATCCTTAATTTACAAGACTTTCTCTTGGAAAGCTGGGAAATGCTTACCTGTCACAGCTCCAAGTGTTGGGCATTAGGAGTCTGTGCTACTGTACTAATATGATCTAATTTTTTTAAAGAATCAATCATAATGCTATAGACCAACAGTGAAAATGATTTTACCAAGAACCATAAATAGTTGGGATATCCTATGAAACATAAAAAGATGATAATTATATGGCAAATGTCACAAAGAGACAATAAAAGCAAGACATGGGAGATTTCACCCATCAATGAATTAATTTAAAAACCCCACAAACCCAATGAATCATTACAATAACTTCTATGCAGTACAATTCAGAAGGTTATGTTTCAGCAGCATGTGTACTTGTCATCCTCATTATAAATCTCCTTGTAAGGATATGACCTTCATTTAAGGTTACTATGCTTGTGTTCCTAATTACATAAATTCACATTTCCATTCACACTGAGCTTTTAGCTTTCTAGCTGTCATTTCAAGCAAAGACACAAATTTGGTTATATTGCCTGAACTCTGGTGCTCACTGAAGCCACAGTATCCCTGATAATACAAATAAAGATATAACAGAGTGATTTTATCAAAACATAACTCACCATGAAAGAATTAACTGGGACCAAATCTATATTCCCCTGCAAGATTTAAGAATAATTTACTTCTGTATGCAGTGTAATACATCATCAAAAGACAAGTTTAAATATTTCACAGGGCATCTCTGAATGCCTGACAATAGAGATTTAGGCCCAGTGAACTGTGTTACTGCATTTAGAATATACTTAAGCATACAGACTGTGGTCTGTGTTTTAAGAACAGCATAATCACAATTGTGTGATGAGGACAGAATATTACACTGCTGCTTTTTTCATGGAATAGAAATGATATTGAAGGGACTTCTGCCACCCATGATGACTGGTTCAGAACAAGCACAGATACATAACAAGCCTTGCATTGTGCTGTGTGACTCATCCAAAATTACTCAGTCACCTATACATTGCTAAGAAGGAAGCTTTCAACTGACGAGGAGAAATACCAATGTGGGATGCTTCTTTACAGAATGAAAATACAATTGAATGGAAATGCTAAGAACCCACAGAGAAACCACCACCACAACAAAACCCAAAACATGACAGGACTTCATATTTTAGAGGAGAAATTAAAATAAAGTGGAATTTATTATTGTTTTGCTCTCAAAAATGCTTCTCAATGAAAGTGCACGTGTCATTAAAACAGTAGTCCAGATTAAAGATAACATTCATTAAAAAGCTAAACCCAGTTCTGTATGAAATACTGTCACATTCCTTTTATCATTCATATAACAATCATCATTGTTTAAATTCAGAAAGTTTAACAGCATTTGCAAGATGAGATTTAATTCTCAAAATAATGATGAATCACCATGATTGTAAATAAATACAATAGCCGATGTTGAGATAGGAGTGCTTGTCTCTGAATTTCTCTTCTTTAAACAAAGCATTTACAATCAAAAATTCTACTTTTTCCCTCACCTTGTTTAGGCTTCTTCTATAATTATAGCTGTATAGATAAAGGTAACCTTTCCATGTGAAACCATTTTTACAGCAGTTACAGGATGAAGTTTATTAGAAACATTGGCTCATATTAGAAAATACAAACAAATTTATTTGTATTTTCCTTATGGAAAAGCAAGTGTTCTATAAATATCTAGAACAGAGTTCTTGGGGTTTTCTCAGTTGTATTAGATACCTAATTGCAATTCCTACCTTTGAAACTTTTCCTGTAAATCCTTAAGTAATCTGCCTAGGGAGCAGGTATCATATGTAAATAGGTGGAGGAAATAATTTAGTTATCATCTCTCCATCTCTGTATGAAAAACAAAGCATGTTGACATCTCTGTAGAAAGAAAGAAACTAAGGATGTTGGAATTAAATTCAGCTTAGTTTACAAAAATATAGGACACTTAATGAAATATAAACAGCTCTACCAAATGTTTAAATCCTAATATTTTATTACAAATATTTATACTTGGCTGATTTAACTAAACAGGCAATAATAATTTAAAAAAACTTGAATCTCATTCCATATAGTTTTCAAATACAGATATGTACTTAGATGAAAGAGGGTAATCATCTCAACAGACACTTTTCGAGGTTGTGAGCAGCAGTTACCCTTCTCCAAATGCACATCAAAATCCAAACCTGTCTGAATCAAATAGACAGTCACATCTCTCTTACTCCATGCAGTCATGTTAAACATCACACAGCCCCCTCAGAACCTTGCAGACTGGAGCAAAGAAGGGAAAAGGATCAGCCTGCAGAAGCACTTGGGACAGAGACACAGAATATTTTGCTCTGAGTAGCTTTGAACTGCTGCTAAGCAATAGAAGAGAAATATTCTCCTAATGATACTCCTGTTGAGGTTACTTCCTTACAGCTTTGTGACTTAAAAACCCTCAACACTTTAGATATTTTCCTAGTGCTGGGGAAAAATCTTCACTGATTTCAATGGTTTATCAGATATAAATAATTCAGAAACTGAAACAGTACCACTTAATTACCTAAATACTGCCCCCTTTATACCAGTGTCAAGGGCCAAAATAATGGAATAACATAAGCATGACTGTTGTTTTATTAACAATTTAAATTCCAAATTTTTTATTTCTCCAAGCTGACTTCTTACTGTAGACTAGAGCTCTTTTTCGTTGATGTATCATTAAGGAATCTTGGGACAAATGTTAAGTTTATTCTATCTATATCAAGTGTCTATATGTACGTTAGATTGATAATGTAAAGAAAAAATCATTAAAAGTTGGCATATCACTTCAGTTGTTCATGTAGCTATAAAAACTTGGTGATTATTTATCAGGCATTTCTTGTTTACTACTACTGAAGAAAAGAAATGCAGACCGTTATTTCTCACAGTTCACACAAGACTATATACACACACACAGGAGATGCATTCATCCATCCATCTATCTTAAAGAAAATTCCAGTAATGAAATAATCAATATTATATGCATCCTGGTCCAGCACCAAAATTCTTCTTTAGCAGGGGACAAGGGAGGCTTGGTTTCTTTGTTTCCTGTTGCAGTAAGGTCTAACACACAGTACTGTGGATGGCAGTGAGTGCTGCAGGGTGCTTCATTCTTTATAATGCTTATGCTTATTCATAATTGTCAAGGCTGCCTAGGGCTCATCATAGGCTTAGCATAAGCACCTCTTCATCTATTTGTATGAATCTAAATAATGCATAGCTCTCACAAGTCTGTGTCTTTGCACTATCCCAAGAATATCTCCCTGTTGTTCTTCATGAAATGTGAATCCTTGTAAGCATAACTCAGGATTATTTTGCCTGTGTGCATTTGCTTGCATTCTGCAGCAGTTCTGTCAATTTAACTTAGTTCTGAAGATGTCTCTATTTATGACAACATGGGATATTATAATGAGTATTATTTACACAGTGTCTCCATGGCTTATTTTGGCCTATAGCCTCTGAGGTAAGATGAGACTCTATGAACATTACAGAGAATGGAATAAGATAGTGCCTCTGATTTTCCCTATATACATGTCATTTCCTGTGGCAGAACTATTGAGAACAGGTTACTCCAGAGCTTCTTATGCCTCTACAGAAATGCAAGAAAACTAAGGACATGTTATTTTTCCTGAGCAAAATTAGTGGTTTTTTTCTTTCAGTCAGTTTTAAGTCATATAGATGTTCAAATTACAAATGAAATCCTGATAACTTGCTGCTTGGTGCTCAGAGAAGCAAAGTCCTGTTGCAAACCATAATTGATCACAGCCCAGAAGAGAGTTCTCTGTCGTATGAAGCTATCCAGTATTACAAAGTAGAAAAACCCTGTAATGAATATTTTGGAAGGAGTAGTACAGTGTTGAGGAGTAGTACAGTGTTGAAACTAAGAGTGGTGGGGAAGTTTACACACATTTTTTTTTTTTAATTGACAATTCGTTTTTATTCTACTATAAGCTTGTTTACTGGTTCCAAAGTTTCAGACTAGTTGAGTGCAATGGACTCATTGCACACCTAACATGTTTATGGAAAAGGAGGACAATAGAGAGCAGACCTCTACAGAGAATATAAACAATGAGTGAAGAATTAGATCACTCTCTGTAGGATTATACCATAATAAGAAGAGCTTATATAGAAGCATAAAAAATAAAAGTGTACGTATAAAAGCTTAGGATATCACTCAACCAAAATTAAATCTATTAGCAGCTTAGATGATGAAAGTTTTTTTCTGTTTAATTTTAATATAGATCAAGTAAATGAGATATAAAAGATAATTAGTATGTCTGTTTAGTTTAGAAAAAATTCCCCACAAAAATTAAAATTCACACAGTCTGTTGTTTTGAAGTTGGGTATTTCAATGATTGGCTTTCTTTTGGGGGCATATGCCCATGAGTATCACCTAGGAGTTCTGCAGTAAGGCCTAAAGCAATAAATGAAAAGAAAAATCAGTGCAGGAAGAGACTGCAACTAATAAATATTTGATCAGATACACAAATTCACACAGTTTGATAATGCCTTGAGGAATTTGCCATAATTTATTAACTCCTGCAATGTAAATGTGTGGTATTATGTTCCTTAAGAAACAGCAAGCCAGTAAAGAGCTATTAATTTTTTCAATCAACTTTTTTCCAGAAGTACATTTATCTGAAATATTATGGGCTTATATTTGTGTGAAAAAAACCTGAAAACAATAAAATATAAAGAATGGTGCCCCTGAAGCATAGAAGCTGTAGAGTCATTCCCACTTTTCTGAAGAATGATACAATTTTAATATGGGAATTAAAGTTGTTTTTAACAATTAAATTACTTTGGGAAAAAATCAGTCTTAAAAAATATCTGAAACAGAAACACCTCTTGACACTTATGATGGCTATTTAAATGCTAAATGTTACTTCAACAAAACACATTTAAGATAGGTTTTACATTTAACTCAGGAGTAGCTGCAAGAGTAACATCACAGAATTGGACTGTACAGCACAAAATATGGTTTTCATAGCAACTTCTACAATGCAAAGATATTCCTGTAGTGACAGAGTCTTTGTACAGTTTCTGTTACTGTGGGTCAGGTGCTGCTCCTGCACATCTTCCCTTGCTGCAAGGCAGTGATCACACTGAAATATACGGACCTGCTAAAGAGGCAAAAGTGCTCCCTACCATTCTGAGAGAAAGAGCAACTCAGTGTTTGTGGTACAGACACATCACTGCAGTGCTGCCGACAGATGGTGAAAAATGTGCCAGCTGTTGGGCAGCAGCGTGAGCTTAAAGAAAGAATTTTCCTTTACTGTTTCATTGGAAATGGAAAGAAAAGCCTTCAGTTGTTCTCAGGATGGATTAGAACTTCAGAGTTCTCGCTACCAAATAGAGAAACGGGGAGAGAATCTAGGTAGTCTTGATCTTTTATGTGGATTTTTCTGTATGCATTTGAAGATGTTCAGCAGTCACACATACAGGGATATTTATTCACCATATCATGCCACCCTTTGCCCTTCAATTATTCCTTTATGGGGGCCTTTAAAAAGGAAAGATCTTTCTTTTTCATCACTCTAAAATGAAATCATGAACTGAAATGCATTTCAGTCTGAATAAAACAATCTGAAACCAAGCATGAACAGCACATAAAAAACATTCATCATCTTCACATTTCTGCACAGTACATTTTCCTGCCTACGAACTCTGTATAGTTCATGTCTGCAGGAAGAACATGAAAAATGTTCTGCTTCTGCAAAACTAAAAATGCTGTACATAGATGGACTTTTCACAAATCAGATACCACTAGGTAATCCTAATGCTGTTAGGAAGAGTTGACTAAATGAATTACATAACATTTTTTAGGAAAAAGACATTTTCTCCACAGTTTTTTACTCACTGAAGCTGTCAGGAAGAGCATTGTAGTCTGTTAATTTATAATCTATGTATTTACAGGAATACATTGAGTCCCACAATGAATTACATGCAAGGTTTTTTTCCAAACTGCACCTTTATAAAAAAAATTTAGCACAGGAAACCTTAAAGTTATTCTGTTTCATTTTATGGAGGACAAGTATTTAGGGATTAATAATAACAAAAGCAAATTGTAAATACTTGATATGTTTGTATTCCTATTAAACTTGCAATAAAAAAAAAAAAGAAAAGAATACTGTGTATCCATGATGGAATAAAACCCCCAGAAATCTGGTTTGATTGATTGTCATGCACAAAGCTAAGGAAGCATTAATGTAGATAAAACATTCTTACTTGAGCAATGTGAGTTTCTTAGACACTAATTCTCACAGATACTTATGTTAAGCTGTTTGGGGTGTAAGTAATCCAAATGATTCATCCAATTTTCCTTTGTTTTAAATACAAAGTCTTCATATTCTGTCTGACATCAAAGTTTTTTGCAATCATATTCCATGTAAACTTGGCTTGATTTCATGAATTTGGAGGAGTCTGCAATTTTTGCATTTTAGGTTAAGGAAAATATCTCAAGCAGAGATCTGTAGTATAAAGAGGAATGATCCAATGTTCGAAATCTATGGTAATTTCAGTTTTGCAGAAACAGGGCAAAAAGGAAGCCTGTTAAAAATAGTTGGGAATTGTAGTAGTTTATCAATTCCTTGTTAGTATTTTATACAAATAAAATATATATGCCCAGTTAATTTTCCTGAAACGATAAATTTCAGTAATAAAGACCTTGTCACATGTTGATATTTAATTCCTAAATTCATCAAAAGCACAGGAAAGACACTAGCAGAGACCTTTACGGATAATTCTGTGAATGAAGAACTCAGCTGCCGCTGAATTTCAATACCTACTATGAACTCCTTTTAATCCCAGGGAAGATTCCTTCAGAACTAAATGTGTATTTCAGCATTTTATACACAGAGACAAAATCAATATGATAGTTTGAATCTGCATACAAAATTTGGTCCTACAAGCTAATATTCAGCAGTAGAAGAGGCCATGCAAGAGGTTTCTAAGTAAATACTACATGAAGAGGCTAATATCTTAGAAATTCATGTAAAAGATATCATTGCGATTAAGCCAGAGGTGTGTCTTGTATGAGCCATAAAAACGTGATTATTTAGAGAGAAGATTCTGTCATCTAAATATGGGTAGTGCAAATTTTTCTGTGCACTCAAAGGAATTTGTCAAGCTGGAGAGGAGGGGGAGGGGGAGTTGCTTTTTTTGTTTGTTTGGGGCTTTGTTGTTTGTAGGCTGGTTGTTTCTTTTCTTGTATCTGTCTTCTAACTTAACAATCTTACAAGACCAAAATTAAACAGGTGATAGGCATTGACACAACAAAAGGATTGAGCACTTTTTAAAGGTTAGTAGCAGTCTTGAGGCTCTAAAAACACTCTTTAAAAGTCACTGTACATGATGTGCAATTAGATGGCTGAGATTCTGCAAAATCTGGCATATGTCAGAAATAAGATTCCCTGCAGAGCTGCTCTGACTGCAGAAGATATGTGACCTTTTAGGGTCATAAAAAACAATAGTAGAGTTAAAAATTATGCATTGCCAAGTATTTCAAAAAAGTTCCAGAATTTTCAAAATACAAAAATACTCTGCCCTAATAGCCAATCAAGTTTAGTCCAGGGAAAAATCCCACAGAACTAAACTCACCTTGGTGAACTTGATCTTGCAAAGTCTCCAGGTCCCTTTATGTACACTTTAAATTGGACAGGACAAGCCAATCCTATACTTTCTTCTGACTGAACTTTCAATAACATTTGAAAGCCAAAGTTCGCTTTGGCTTACTAGAACTCAAAAAAGAAACAGATAATGCAAGAAACTTATCATTATCCCGCAAAATTCTCTATTTCTTCTCTGAACTTGAGCAAAGAACATGAAAGAAGTGGATTTTAATTAACATAAAGTGTTGTACAAATATTAAGTTAATTCACTGCCTTCATTTGTTTGTCTGGTAATTTGGTAGATCTTCAGAGTGAAAATAGTTTTTTAATTGAGAATACACAATATCGGTCAATAAGCTTTTGTAGGATTTGACTACAGACGTTTCTCTGTTTTGTTTCCAAGGTATTTCTTTGTATTAAGAGTTACTTGGTGAAAGGCACATAGTGGCAGAAGAGACTGGCTGTGGACAATGCAAGCCCATTGAAGATGATTACAATTTTTTCACTGACTTTAATGGGCTTTAATGGGATCAGACACCTAGGGAGAGAAAAACATGATGGCAATGGCTGAAAATATGATAACAAATTTAAAATACGATACCTTAAATCTGGACACTGCAGACAAAGCCAGAGCAATTGCAGCTGAGACTCTTGACTTTACCTGGGATAAGCGTACCACCACTGAAGTTTTCAATGAAGTGCTAATGAAAGAGTGAGGAATATGAGGAAATCAGTTTCCATTTGCTATCCTATATGGTCTTAATTGTACAACAAAGTGACTGGAATATATCAAACATGATTTTTTATGGTTGCTGTCAGAATATGAGTTCCTTATGTGGTGTTGGCCTCTTCTCCCAGGCAACTAATGACAGGATGAGAGAAAATGGCCTCAAGCTGTGCCAGGGGAGGTTTAGGTTGGACAATAGGAGGAATTTCATCACAGAAAGAGTCATTAAACATTGGAATGGACAGCCCTGGAGGTGCAAAGTCACCTCCCCTGGAGGTGCTTAAGGCTGGATGTGTGACGCAGTGCCATGGTCTAATTGATAAGGTGGCATTCAAGCATAGGTGTGACTTCATGATCTCAGAGATCTTTTGCAACATAATTGATCCTGAATTACTTCACTTTTTTTTGATAGCAGAGCAGGTTAATTATTTCAACTACACTGAGAAAACAAATTGACTGCTTTTTCTACTAATGAGATGTGAATGGCCAGTGAAAAGGATTGCCATGGGATGGGCACATTGATCATCACCCTACATATAAAGATCGTGAAAAGCAAAGGGTAAATTAGAGGAATTGAGGAGCTTTGAAAAATTCTATAACACCTTTGCTGCTGCTTTGGAAAAGATATCATTCTCTAAAAAGGCACATTAAAACTAAGGAAGTAACAAGACATAGAAGGTGTGTTTGGCCTCAGGGCAAGTACCATCTGGCATTCTTGTTTAAAATGAGAGTGAAGCAGTTAGAGAGCTTTGGAAGTGAATGTTGTAACAGGAGAAAATGTGATACATTTCAAGAGAAGGTCTAAGAGTGAGAGACTTTGGATTTTTTTCCTTGTTTTGTTTTAAACCCTGTGTACATTCTTTAAAAGGTTAGTGCATGATTTCCAAATATCACTGCACATCCATGCATCGGTGCATTGTTTCATAAGCCCTGGTCTCTTTCAGTGCTTTAGTCCTGGGAATCTCCATCTTCAGAGGTTTCTGAACTGATCTGAACTATAAGTAATTGAAATGTCTTTGAAAATTATATCATGAAGGGGAGAGGATATGTGTTCAACATTGGGAAAGATTTCTAGCAGTGAAAGTATGGAAATTTTACTGTTAATTGGGAAACTAGTGTGAAGCAGAAAGCTTAAGTTCATGGGTCACATTCTTGTGACATGATTCAACCAGCTGAGAGGGAACTAAATGAACAATGTCATGAAGTAGGGAAGCTAACAGAATAAAATCCCGGTTTCAGGTGAGCTGAATTTTATGCTGTAGCAACTTGACAGATGTTGACACTCAAGATAGTTCGTTTAGAGCTTGGTTATCACTGTACTATATTTAAACCTGCATCCTCATGGATAAACTGAACTGATACAAAAAAACCTGAAATCCACAAAGTAAAAATTATATTTTTCAGTCCCTAATCTACAAATTCTATGAGACTCCATAATGCCACAATAAAAGGAACAAGAAATTCTTATTGTGGAAAAGAAATTGAACATAACTGGCATTCCTGAGACCTGATGTGATGATTCATGACTTGAATGCTAATACAGCTGGTTATTGCCTATTGAAAAAAGATAGACCACATTAAAGATGTGGTACATGTTCAGCATGCTACATCTTTCTCTCTTAGAGCTCCTGGTAAATTAAGAGTATATAGGCTTTAAACGCATCAAGAGGAAAATGTTGACAATGCCAAAGTAAAAATGTGTTACAGACTATCAGATCAGAAAGTCAGATGAGTTTCTTTTAAAATGCATGCCAAGAATGTGTTCAATGAAGAAGGAAAACTACTTTTACATCAAAGAGGAGCTATATATTTGAAGTTTTGTGTATGTGGTGATAAAGAAATATTTACTGAATAAAATAAAAAACAAACAACAAACACCCCAGGATAGATACCAACTGATAAAGGCATGACATTTATAAATATTAGTGCTCAAGTATTCTCTGTGTGTGTGTGTATATATATATATGTAGATATATATATATATATTTTGATAACATTATAACCTCCAAAGCTGACCCAGTCACATACACACATAAGACTGTGACTATTCAAACATTAAAAAATCCATTTTCTATCAATTCTGGGAAGAACTGATGAAAATATTTGCATTTTCTTCCTTCCCCAAGTGTGCTCTTTTCAGAGACAAAAATGCCATCTGATTTTAATGTTTAAAATACTGGGCTGTTTTTACTGACACTACTTGGTTTTGTAGGATTGAAAACTCAAAGTATAAAATGTAAAAGTGTGGATATGAAATCTGAAGGATTTTGCATAAAAGAATCCAACATTATAATTTTTTAAAAGATCAGTTACAGAGCAACTATTTTACTTTCCACAAAATGCTCTAAAGTTTTCTAATATTGTACAGCTAAAAACCTGCAAACCTCAAAGTTCAAGATTCTGGCTTACAGTGTTTCTGTTTCACACAAGACTATTTGAGGACCATTAGTGCTGCCCGGGATTTTTACCTTCAGTTGTTATTCATTTCTTGTCAGCAAACTGTTCTCACTCTGGCTGCTGCTCAGCAGTGTATCTGTATTGTTAGATGTGTGACTTCATTTAGTTTCTTTCAGAGTGAAGGATGGAAGCTCTGCTCCAAAGTTTCCAGAGTCTTTTCCACTTGGGGGAGAACCAGCATTTATCCTTAACTTTATGTGCATAACATACAAATCAGCTTCTGCATGCATACATCTTTCAAAACCTACAGATATTTTGTATTTTGACAGTACTCATGGATAACTTTAATATATTTAATCCTAGATGTGGCATCCAGAGATGCCAGATTTCCCCTCCTAGGAAGTGTCAAATAGAAAAGGCACAGGGGAGAAGCAAGTGCCTTTCTGCTTCTAGCTACCTAATGACTTCCTAGCAAACTGTGAGGATACCTACAGACAGTATCTACTTGCAACTCCAGCTTCTGTGGCCTGTACCCTTTTCTTGGTGTGCATCACAACTGTTTCAGTGGCATTATAAAAAGGAAATTCTTCCTTTTTAGATTTATCATCTGAGTCCACATGATTTGCAGTATTCTACCATCTGGAGATGAAGAATCAGGAGCATAATACAGGTCTTCCTCATTCTTTTTTCTCCTTCTAAACACTGTTTTCTTTACTAATGCATGTAAAGTCATAGAGGTAAAAGCCACCATTCTTGAGTGAAGAGAATTCTGTACCTCATGTCATGAAAATAAACACAGGTCTTGCCCTTGTATTTATATGAAGCAGAGAGG
This sequence comes from Cettia cetti, assembly GCA_013401135.1. NCBI lineage: Eukaryota > Metazoa > Chordata > Aves > Passeriformes > Sylviidae > Cettia > Cettia cetti. The sequence goes on from VZUI01042565.1 coordinate 99,246, forward strand.
TCAGAAGGGCTAAGATTAAGTATTTAAAGAAAATCACAAAAACCTTAAGCAGAGAGGATTACCTGTGCAAAAAACTGATGTGAAAATAAATTAGAGAGACATTTTACTCTCCTGTTAACAACAACCAAAAAAAAAAAAAAAAAAAAAAAAATCAGAAGTGTATTCTTAAACATGCTGGGAAACCCCACAAAATTACTTTAATATCCTGGGTCCTGATATGTGTTCAAAAAAATGCAATGAAGGTGCTGGTCATCTGCCTAATGCCAAAAGTGGTTGAGAGCATTGGAAAAGAAAAACAAATTCACAGAAAACCTCTCACATTAGCAAATGAAGTCTTACACACAAGATTGATTGTATGAGATCCTATAATTTTACTGGCCTGTACAGAATTCCAGCCCACTTTGCATCTTCATTTTCTCATATAGTTCTGTCTTCAGCCTTTCTTTTATCCAGCAATGTGGAAAACACTGTGAATAAAAAGAAAAAAAGAGATTTTTTAAAAAATAAAAATCCTGAATATTTCTTATGTATTTGCAGATAAAGGATTGCCCATGGCTGACCATGAAAATATTGTCAAGCTTGACTTGCATACTTAAAAGTAGTTTTATGGGAAATAATAAGTGGTCTGAGACTTAGCAGAGGGTGGTCCCCATGAGCTGTGTCACACTAACAGCTGCTAAAGGCCATTGTTACCCCTCGTCACCAAAGTGAGTTGTGCAGGATGGAAAACCTACTAAAGGGCAACCAACTTTAAACACAAGTAATAAGAATGCAATTTATATTACAACATGATCTCCTTTAATTTTCATCCATTGAGCTACATTATGCATTCACTTAATACCAGGGCAGTCTAAGTTGGCCAGGATTAAGTGACAGGAGAACTTGGCAGATTAAATTGCTTTAAGGTGATTCACGTGGTGCTAATAGCGTAGACATCAACAACAAATGCTGGTGAATAATGAAATAGAGAGAGACAAATAACATACAATTAGCTGAGGCTAATTTTACCAGCAGGTACTGAATACAGTCCATAGCTATTTCAGTGCTGAAAATAAAAAGCATACAGTAAATGTTTCTAATGCTATAAGTTACTGCCTGCATGTTACTACTCAAATTGTATGCAGTCATCCTGTATTCTGAGGTGTCAGCAACAACCTAATTGCTAGCCAGTCATTTTTTTAATGTTTACTTTGAGAGGTGTTTCTGGAGAAAAAAAAAAGTTTCAAAAGTTTAAAAAAGTTTAAAAAGTAAAAGGGATTACGCTTGGATGCACAATGGAGGGGTCACAGGTACTTGGGAGTATTTACCATTTGGGGATTTTAGTTTCTATCTGTGTGGCTTATTAGCATTAAAATCCTTGAACCACCACAATAAAATTGATGAAACATATACAACTATAAAACCATTATGTCATCTGATGGTAGCTAAATCCTACATATGGGTTAGTGATACTTTGACTCTGCATGTAGGCAGGACCAGCTCAGCCTCTGAGAATACTTGGCTTGAATCCCCTCAGGCAGCAGAGAACCTCAGTTTCAGGTCTTAAACATTTTTGAGAAGGGTTCTCAATTCTAGGCATCATATTTACAGAGAAATTTAGGCATATAAGTTCTTCAGGGTTTCAGTGGGGGTTAAAATACATAAGACTAAGACAGATGAGTTAAGATAAAAGATGGTTGAAGAACTGAACCAAAGCTTATTATATAAAAGGGACATTGACACTAGCAGGTTGTCTTCTTTTTTTTCTATTCCAGCAGTTAAATTTTAAACAAAGAGTAAACCTACCTGAAATGTTCAAAGAAAGATTAAAATGCTATCTAATGGAGAGACATAGTGGTTGTTCACAGAATCACAGAATCTGAACGTCCTGTATGTTTTTTGATGCCATTAGTACTTTGTAAGATTTTTTTGTAATAATGCCAGTTCACTATTGATAGTGGCAACAAACTTTATAAATTATGAATTCACAGTTTCAGTTGTCATGTGTAATCCAGTAAAGAAAAATTCACTGCTATAAAGGCATTTTTTAATTCTCATTGCAATTAATTGAAAACTAGGTCAACAGCCACTCCAGACAGACAGGGATATCAAATGTGGGGAAATGTTACACAGAAATAATTAAGCACTTGCTATATTAAATCGTGATAACATTTTTTCAATATTAAGCACTTACATATAAATTTGAGACCAGGTTCTTTTGCTTCATGTTATTTGCAGTTTCAGGACTGCAACACAATGAAAACGTCACTTTTCTTTTGTACCTCAGTAATTGCTACGAGATAAACATGCACAAGAAAAAGATGTACACATTCCACATGGTAATGAGTGGACTTTATATATAGAAACTAGTAATTACATTTTCCTCTTTTTTTTTTTGTATTACCTTAATTGGTAGTTAATTTATGCACCTGATTTCTCAAGTGCTTGTACATAGTCATTAAAAATGACCTCCAAGAAAAGAAGGAATGATGAAAAATGAAGCAGGATGGCTGTTACTAAGTATAGCCTTTTTCTGTGTAGGGAAATGCACTTGTAAATACAGTAATTATACACAATGAAAACTTTCATAAACTTTTTCAATTCAACAGTATTAAAATGTTAGTAAGAGACCTCTCACTATTTCTCTTCCAAATCCCTGCTTACTACCTTGTTACAAAATTCACTGTAGGCTGAAATCTGATGTTTACCATATTAATCTGAAATATGAAACGTTTGCATTGTTTTGTTATATAAAATCTGCCCTTTTTCTCTCAGAATATGAAGGAATTGTTTATTATGTTCCAGTTTGAAGAATGAAACAAGAAAATGAAAACAAAATTTGTATTACTCTACACCAAATGAGTGGACTAAAAATTTAGCCTTAACATAAAACTCTGAGGCTGCATAAAAGTATACATTGTACACAGGACATGTACAATGACAGCAGCTTTAACACAAATGTCTTAAAGCTGGCAAGCTGTGAAACATTCGCTGCCTCCTTCTATTAATAAATACCTTACAGTGGGGAGTGGTGCATAAATGTAGGTATTTATTTTCTGGAATAAATTTATCAATAATATTTGAGATTCAGAAATAGCAGTGTACCCACAGTATACCCACAAGAGCTTTGTATATGTAGGAATCCAAAGGCTGCATGTATTGTCTTTAGGAACTAGGTCTGCCTCTCCCAGTACTTTTACAGAAGCATGCACTTTTTCATGTGCATCTGGTGTCAGGGAAAATCACTTTCCTCACTAGTAGCCCCACTAAAATTAAAAAAGTGCGCAAAAAAAAAAATTATCTTCATACTTTGTTCAAGCAAGAATAAATTCAGGATCATCAAAGTCTTAAATTACCTTCTCCTGTAATTGACCCAGTGTTGCTTTACCTCTGATACACTTCAGAATACACTTGCGGTGTCAAGGATGTCTATGGAAGTAGATTCACTGCTTGGTAGAAGACACATCAACAAGCAGTTTTTGAGTTCTCCTCTCTTCATGCCTGAACTCCTCACTGCTAAAGGGAAGGGCTGAACGCTGAAGTGTTAGGAAGACAATCTTTCAAAGCTATGTAATGTCCAGTTCTCTATTGTGCAATGTCAAAAGTCCTTAAAATCACTTTTAAAAAAAACAGTAATTCCAACAGAAGGATTTCTTAGGTATCCTAAACTTTAGTATCCTGCTATATGAATTGATACAAAAATGTGAATATGGTGGACTGACATCTGTGTTTGAATGTTTGAGATAACATATGAGAAACGAGTAATAACCAGTCCATTCTATTGTGCTTTACCTATCTTTTTCTAAGCCTACAAAAGCTTCATAGCTCAAACAGACATGCTTTTGATTGGGGGCCACATTTTCCTCAGTACTTGTATGGTAGCTAATATAATAGACTACAATCAAGGCTTTACTGAAAACTAAATATTAAGCAGCAATAGAAACTCAAATAATACCAACATCTCTCTAGAGCACAGCACACTGATTGTCTTATACCTTTCATAGGAGAATTTTAAAAGCAAAATAAAATGTGGATTTATTGAGCTTCAAATATGGAATGGCATTAGGTATAGTACAAGCATGGCAAAATTTTCTCAAAAGGAAAATGCACACTAATAACTAAAGCCCACTCTGTTCTGCTTCCTTTTTCATTATAGCTGATGTTTCATTTTAACATGTACATTTGAAACTCACTTTGCGTTTTAATGGAATGCTCTGGGCCAAATAGATCCCTGATGTAACATTGCTTGTGCAAGTCAGACAACTATTACAAATTTTAACGGCATGAGTTTGGGGTGGCTGCATTATTCATGTGGGGTATATTGATAAAAAGGTCATACAGGTCAATGCATGAATTTAAAGTACTTCTACAGGTCAGAAATGTATTCTTTACATACATTTAAAATGTGTGCTGATAGATTTTGCTTCTTTAATTGATGAGTGCTGGCATTATTTATTTTACTCTCTGTCTATGAGGTCAAATTTCATTAGCTAGTCTTTGCAGGCTCCAAATGAAATGAAGACTACAATAAGCTTTAAATTAGAAAGTACCAAAACAAAATTCCAATGTTGCAGCAGATTCTCATTCCCTTAAAAGATTAATGGAGAAGGCTTGTAGAACAATTTCTGTATCCTGTGGCTATTCATTTAGCATACTCATTATGCTGGACATCATGTTCTGTTTGAGCATTTACAAGAACTTGCTCTATTTTTTAGCAAAAAAGCTCCTGAATTTTCTTCATTATGAAAATAACGTTAGGTTCTACAGGGCTGTAAGAAATACTTGAAAGAGTTCATTATATTTCTACATCATTATAATAATATCCTGGAGTTATATTTTATGTGTTGTGGTGACTCTGTGCCCTTTCTTCTTGCAGTTCCTGCAAGAGGAGATGCAGCCAAGGAAAAATTACATCCTCTCTATATTGCTTATACATTATTCCTGTTCCCCCTGGAGCTGTGGTTTCAGATGTGAACTGGAGGAACCCAAATAGGTCTTGTAATTTACATCGTGAACTAGACCATCTGCAGGCAGCTCCAGCATTTAGTATGCAGAAACACAAAGTAGAAAACCATCCCAGAGTTTTACAAACTATCATCTGACAGGAATAAATGCTTACTTTGAGTGGAGGGCCATAGACAATGTCCTTCATTTCACATGGCAACATCATGGCTTTGCCTTAATCAAGAACTGAGTGACTCATTACAGTGAACCATGGCCAAGAGGACACTGCAAACAAGGCCTGAGCATAATGAGCCACATCTGACACACAAGGAGGATCTGCACCTTGGTGTGGACCGTGGATCAAAAGTGACAGGGAATGATACCTGAAACTGCTGGAAGGGGGTACTGTCGTCAGATTGCACCAATATTTGGCTATAAAGACACTTGGTACTAGAGGCTGGGTTTGGAGAGAATGTTATGTGGGCTTCCATCAAGTGTGGAAGCAGAGTGCCTGAGGTGGAACTCCTTATGAATTGGTGCTGAGCCTGTGTCCAAGGGCTTTACACAGAGACTGGTCAGAGGGAGTGTCACAGGCCCCTGGACTTCACTGTTCTGACTCACTGGACTGGTAATTAGGGTCAGCTAGTAGTGCATATGTGTGTGAAATTTTTCTGACACAGCTTATTTATTGCTCTACTTGCATTGAACTTAGCAAAGTCATAATGTTTAGTGTGACATCATTCCATTCCTTTTTGCAGTGTTTGAAGATAGAACAGATAATTCAGGTTTTGATCACTTCTTAGAAGCCTTTGACCACCACTTGCCTTCAATCTCTCTAATCGTATTTATGAAAAACTCCATAGCCTACTGAACTGGAGAAACCTGAGCAATTTCCACATATTGGGAGCATTTTGTGCTCCCAATATCAGTCAGAAAATGAAGTTTTAAAAGATCCTAGTGACAGACACAAGATTAGGGTTTAGAGAACTGGAGCAACTAGTTGTAAAAGTGTATTGTCAAAGAGCAAATGTGAATTAAGTACTACTTTAAAAATTCTCCTTGTTTTGAGCATATCCAAAAGTAGCTAACCAAAATTCTTTGTTATCAGATTAAAAACCCTGCTGATCTTGTTTTTCAAGAAATTATCCTGTGTTAATTATTGAAAAGATGACTCACTATTTCCACAATTTCCTGTAAACATACACATATTTCATGAGATCCTGTGGGAGTGGAATATTTTAGAAGCATAAAGCTAGAAACTTATAATTACCTCTGCACTTTGGAAAAGTCTGAAACATGTGGGCCAAACATCCTTTTTTAACTGAAGATTTACATTCTTACTATAAAGATCAACTCATTTTTTATTTCATAGCATTGTATTTTAACCATAATTTCCTTAGCTGTGCTTCATGTTATCTGATTAGTGTATGTTTGCAAACAGAATAGGGTATACAGAAAGCAATTTGTTAATCAAATCTCTTCTCACTCTTTTATTCTTTCCTCTTGTAATCCCTACATGTTGGTATTAATCACAAAAAACTTGAAAGAGCTGTCCTTGTTAAAAATTCAACTCAAGAATTCAGTATGACCTTTTACATCTAGACCCTGATTTAAGAGCCAACACAGCTAAAATCATAAGATAGTATGCTGCTGTAGCACATTAAAAGGTCAAATTTAAATGAGTTCAGGTTGACATACTGTTCTTTGTCTTAGGGAGGAATCCATTATGAAGTTCAGTTAAATATATAACTCTCACGACTTTTTCTCAAATGGCATATATTGATAAATTTAGGCCATAAGTACGCAAGTATTAAGAAATACTTAACATCTATGTCCTAATCAACCATATCAGAATCAAGAGATTTAATATGTGCAAAATTAAGTATGTCTTCCACAGCAAAGATTGATATGTGTGCAACAGTTTGTTCCAGACTACCTAGTTGGAAGAGAGATTCCTGTCCTCAGCAGAGAGTAACATTTACCTTACACTGATTACTTACAGTAGTTTTAACAGCTAAGACTGAATGGAGCTACTAATTACCTTCAATCACTCTATCATGGACAAGGGCTGACTCTGAATGTTGAGTTCAAAAACTCTTCCCTTCTTCTCTATTTCTTTGTATGAGGTATCTGTGTCAGCTGTGAGGGGTCTGGAGAGCAGGTGCCTGGTGGAGACTTCTTAATATTTTCCTACCCCTGTTACAAAAAGATCTTTTGTGTTAAGGTCTTGCAAAGAGATCCATTTTGCCCGTAGAAGGTCACAGCAAGGTCAGCATGTCCCTCTAAAAACTTCCCTTCATGCAGAAATTAGTCTCATGTGCTTAAAGTCCCAAATTAAAAAATCGATCTCACTTGTCCTCAAACCACTGTGTGTCCATATTCCTATGTATGCACATGTGAGTGTATATATTAATCTATACATACACATATATACACACTGAGATAAAATGTAAATGATGTGGGTAGGGGCTCTAACCATTCTTTCAACTTGTTTATTCTCAACAGCTACATTATGCTCTAGTGGACTTTTTTCAGTGTTGGACTTTTGCCATTGACTTCAAAGGAATCAGATTCAGGCCACTGGAAAAAAAAAAAAACACAAAAATTTGAAACCAATAAGAATTAAAAAGCCTGGCTTTGAAAGTCATGATATGAAGCTCAGAGTTTACTCTCCCCTATGTAGAAATAACCTGTAGGGGGGAGAATGGGACCTTTAGATAATTAACTATTCAGTAAGTCTTCTGCAGCTCAATAGTGCTTTTTTATCTTCAAAGTGCTTTTTAAACATTAACTAAGTAATCCTCTAAATCCTCTGAAGTAAATAATTTGGTATTTATTATCCTTGTGAAGAATTGCTATAAATTAAAAGGAAATGCTGAAAATAGTACTTTTCATGTACATTTTTTAAAAATAAAACACAAAAAAGGAAAAAAAAGCAGGATTTCAGCTCTGCATCTGCATTCCCTTGGTACTTACTCCATTTCAAGAGTTACTGCTCCAAAGTAAATATAAAATCTGTATGACTGCCCATTGTCAGAGATGAAAATCCAACTGCAGAAAGTTGCTGCCTCTGAACTCTACTACTCTCCCAGACAATTGTACTCCTAAGCAAACTTTTATAGCACACACTTCAAAAATACCCTTCATTGTCATGAACTGCCTTGATTTGTAGAACAATGATTTGACTGCAAATTCTCACAGTGGAAAAAATTTTCTATAGGTAAATGTAAAATAGTGCACGTGGGGAAAAAAACCCCAAGAAATAGCTAGAAGAAACCAAGAGAACCAAGGTTTTGAGATTATTCAGGTGTAGAGAAGAGAATAAGTAGAATTAAATCTGCTACAATTTTAAATAATTGAGTTTTTCAGTAATAAAAAAATCAGTAAAAAAAAATCAAAAATTCCTCATGTTGTATACAATAATTAGATGCTGGGAGAGAGGTATATCTGCTTAACTGTTGGAGACAGGAAATACTTTTAATATACTTGGGTTTGGGATGTGCATGTCTGTTCATACCTTCTACATAAACTTCAAACATTAATCCAATTAATGAAGTATCCTTTTTAAAAAGCATCAGGAAATGTAAGATAATGACCCAAAAATCAAAAAGAGAAATATTAATTTATAGATAGTAGATATGCTTCACGTCAAAAAATAAGTCATGCTGGACATTTTTTTTTTTTAAATTCCCTTTTGAACAACTGTTTCACTCTCCAATCAAACTTCAGACACTGCCTGATATTCAAGTTGTAGTGCTGAATTAACAGGGCTCCCTAGTTCCATCCCTCTTGGAAAATTCAACTACTCATAACTACAAGTCCCACTGTCCTTCATAAAATTCAGATCCTGACCAGAGCGGTGACAACAAGACTCTCTTTTTTAGGCAACTATCACAAAAAGAAAAAGGGTGCATAATTACTTATGCTGTAGCACTGAGACTTGAGGCTTAGCTCTAAGAGAATGAACAGTAACACTTTAAAAGGACTTCCTTAACAATGGGACAACTGATTCACCATGTAACTAATCTATAAAAGACACTTTAGTATAATCTTCCCTCAGCAGAGTTATAAAATATTCATGTGGTGCATCTACATCCAGAGTGCAACCAGGATACTGTTTCTGGAGATGCCATTACAGAAATATGATATTCAAAATGTGAACATCTGGTAATCAAATGCATGGCAGTGTAGTACTTACATGAGAAACATGATTTATTCCCAAGAAAGAATATTAATTCTAAACACAGGACTTCCAGACTTTCTGGAAGACAAAAACATGAAAGAGACTGGGGAGAAAGTAGAGCTGAGTGTATCAGGAGAAAAATCAGATCTGAAAAATTGCTACAGTGAGCCTTGGAGTAATATAATGAATCAATTTGGGATTAAGCTACTAGATAGGAAAAAGAATAAGGACGGAAGCACAAGGGATGTTGTAGAGACCTCCAGGGCAAGAAGAGAGGTGAGAATAAAATTCTGCTTAAAGATAAGGCAAGAAAAAGAAGGTAAAAAACCCCATAAGACTATGTGAATTCATAATTCCAACCCTCTAATTACCAAAAACCTCAGAGACACAGAGGAGGAGAAATATGGGAATGAAGATGTAGTGAATGATTAGAACTGAATTAATTAGAGACACAAAAACATGTTGAGAGCAAGGACCCTACTGCTGAGGATATTTGGCATTAGATAGTGATGAAGATGGCATTAATACTTTCAGAAAACTGAAATATTCTTGAAAAATAAATTTAATGTGAGGAGTCGATAGCTGTCTGTGTTTCAGTACAGCAATACATGGAATAAAATCTTCAAATGAAAACTATTTCTGCAATCTACTTACGCAGACCGATTGAAAAAAAAAAGGAAAAAATGTGCCAGGTAATGGGCACGAAAGACAGATTCTTCATCTCTGTAAAATGGTTCAGCTCCATTAACTTTTTCATATGGTTCAAGACAGGAAGGATCCATTAGATCATCTGTTCTGACCCTATATGTCATAAGTCATTAGATTTCATTTTCAGTTCTACTCAGCATAGTAGTTTATGTTAAACATCTTACAGAAAAAAATCTACTTTTGATTTGAAGGCAGAGAGATGGAGAGTCACGCTGCCCTTGGCTTTTTGCTCTGAAGGTTAAGTACTATTGCTGCAGCAAAACTGTGCCTTATTTCTCATTTGAATTTGTTTGGTTTCAGCTTCCTGCCAAGAGTTTTGGCTTTTTTTCTGCTAGCTTAAATAGTCTTTTAACATTTAGCATATGGAGTTTTTTCTACTTCTACATCATAACTAAGTCACTTCTTCTTTGGGAAGCCATGCAGAACAAGTTCATTTTCGTCATGTCTCTATAAAAGTCAACCTTCTCCAGCTTTAATAAATTTCCCCCTTTTTTTAACCCTTCTGCTCTTAGCAATCCACGCCCCCAGTTATTGCACTGGTCAAAGCAAAGTTAATCTCTCTACCCACGTTCACTCACACTTTGGTATTAATAAAACACTGTGGGAGTAGGGGGTTACACAAAGTCAATTCAGCTCTCTACAATGAACCTGTAATTTTGTTGTCTTTCCTTGCAAATTCTACAGCAAATAGGATGAAAAACTCTTCTAAATTAATTTCCAGCTTCTCCTCTGGCTCCACCATTTCCTTTGTATTTGATAGAGGGTTGTCTGAAAATTCTGGGAAACAAGATCTCTGTGCTGTTTGAGAGGGCATTTACCAAAAATTATGAACAATTTGTTTTCTCCTCCTTGTCTATCTTTGCTTATGTTAGTAGTAATAGTTTCAGGAGAAAGGGTAAAAAAATGCAACATAACCCTTTGCTTGCCTTCACATGCCTGCTTATTACTTATTTTGAAACCGCTATCAATACCACACTTCAACCAAGGCACTAATGATGCTTCAGCACTTAATATAAATTATTACAGTGCATCAGTGAAAATTGGTGTTCCATAAGAGAACTTGTAGAGCAGACTGACTCTATATATGCTATTTATGTCTACTGATAATTTTTCCTAAGTCACTTCCCGTTCTGTTTTGGTCAATCACACATGAGTTATGAGGTCATTTGTAACTCATAGAAATAAATGATACACCAGGAGTTATCTTTTTGTAAAATGTTGTGTTAATATATTTAACTTGTATCCTTTGGATTTTTTCTAAGAAGAAGATCTACATTTGTTTAGGACATTTCAACTCATACAGTTCTTGTAATGCATATTAAAGGAACAATAAGGTAGCTCCACTCGTAAGTATTTCTACCACTAAACGTGACTGTGTAAATAAATATTACTCTCTTTTTTTTTTTAACAGTAAACTCCAAAAAAATGTACATCAAGGAATCTCTCACTGAGCTGGGGAAAAAATGGCTACTTTAGGCATTTCCCCAGGTGAACTCTATTGCTTGAGGCTTACATCCTGATCTTGTCATTTAGACTTTTTTATTCTTCTCATAAAATTAGTTTCTCTCCTGTGCTGAACTAAATGGTACCTGGAAATGAATAAAGGAAAATTCAGTGCAGGCTGAGATGCTTTTCTTTCTTTTTTGAGCTCCTTGACTAATCAGAGGTCAATAAATTTATTTATTTATTTATTTAATTGCTGAGATACTTCACTAAATCTGCCAAAAACTAGTAAGTTGCCATGTCATAAATTAAACAATATGATGTTTACATGCCCTGTGACAAGCCTTTGGTCCTACCCAGGCAAAAACAAGTTTCCTGATAAATCAGTTGCAGCTCTGAGACCAGATGGCTCAGCTCAAAACATTGAACGTGCTTGTCCTTCCCGATCTTGGGTTAGTTCCTATAAGCTCATGATTCAATTCAAGCAGCCTTTGGGTGACCACAATTTCACAATGCCAATACAACTGATAAGACTGATGAGAGTAAGAAGGATTTGTAAGCACTGGGCCTTTCTATTGGGTGTAGCTTAACTTTCTGCCATTGCAGCATCCCTGTAGGTAAAATGGCAAGCTGTTGACTTTCAAAATTTATTCTTTGTTCCTGCTTTTCTTCCTCTTTGCCTTCCACTTTGAACCATGAAGAGCCTAAGAAGATACAATTCCACGTATGTTTTGAGGTTGTCTCATCATACTGAACATAAAATCTCATGTTAATCAGAAGAAGAGCACAAGCTTTTTTTTTAAAGATTGGAAAACACTATTTTTACTCTTAAAAATTTAGGTCAGATGTCACCTACATCTTTCCAGGTAATTAGCAATGAGAAATAGCATTGAAAAAATAACTAGGTAGGAGGTATTTCAGAGCATGCCTCAAAGGGATAGCAATAATTTAATAAGGGATAACTAGCATAGTATAGCACAGGGAAAATTCTACCCAACTAGCTTTGTGGATATTATAGTGGAATTTACAATTTTTAACAGCAGATGACATTACTGATTTATATTTTTAGAAAGCCTTTGATGAAGTTCCTAACAACAAACTTCTACTAACTACAGAGTTCTACAGTCAGATAGTGAGAATCAGTTAATATCCAATTAAAACAAATTTAAAAACCCAGCTCAGTGATCTAGCTCACTGGACACAGTTTTGTTCAATTGAAGTCAATCTTCAAGACTTTTTTTTCTTATTTTAAACAAACATAGTTTAACAAAGGAAGGGCATTTCTTTCACCTAAATTTAGTCATCTTGAAACAGGTTGACTGAGCTTGTTGCCTGTGATTCCTCTTTGGGTATTTAAGATGGAAGCACTGAACCTTCTGGCAGCTTCTCTTTAGCTCTAATAGTTATCAAGGGAATTTTGGTGACTAACAGAGTGACAAATAAATTAAATCTGCTAATGAATCCAGGCTTGAAAGCCCTTTAGCAGTCACTAAATCCATAGACTATCAATAATAATTATTCCTTCTGATTTTGGATTTAATCTACCTGTATAACTGTCTTCAAAGTGGAAGATGCAAAGTGGAAGAATGTAGTCATACAAAGGAGTTGGTGTAGTGCAGAATGCAGCTTAATTTGTGTTATTTAGGTCACCAAAGAGTATATTCTCCATCTATTGTAGGAGAACATATTCCACTAGTATTGGGGTGTAGCTGAATATAAAGGAAGCAAGTGCATGAACCCTTTTGTCACGCAAACAATTACATTTACTTTTTAAAGACTGATACTCCTGGAAGGAAAATTATGCCATTTGTAGATGAGACTAAATTGATTACCAAAAAAAAGCTAAAGGCTGTGGCTTATTTATTTCAAATTTTTGAAAATCCAGAATTACCCAGAATCTGTAGGAAAATACCTGCAAAGGAAATGTCCAGATATATGAAACAGTCTAATTTCAAACAGTGATTTTACAAAACTGTCAGAAAATCATTATGCTGATAATTTCTAGCTAAAGTAGTCCTCCCATATGCAGTTAAGTAAATAAATAATCAGAACTTTGTGAGATCTCTTCTATCACTGGGAGATATTGAAAAGCACCTAATACCAGGATGCCCTTGACTAGTTTCCACTTTTTCCATCCATCATTTAATATTCAGTTCCAGTCTATTCAGTATGTAATCACATATGGAGCTACTCTGTAATTTCAATATAATAAAAAACCCTACAAAGACCCCCAAAGCACTTGTTTTCCATGAGATCACTAAACTGAGGGAAGAGAAACCACAACTGATTTTGAGGACATCCCACTGTTCAGCAGTTATAATATCTATTATTACTCAGTCTTAATATTCAGATACTCAATGATTTGGGCATTTAAATTTCTACTGCTACCTGCCATCATGTGCTGACACCTTTCCACTTTACTGAAGCCAATGAGGGATGAAGAAACCCAGCACTCCACAAGGTCAATTCCCTCTGAGCCATCCGGGGAGATCTGATATTTTACAAACAGCAGACATTCATGGACTTGCAGGCTGTAGCTGCTCTGATTTCATTATAAGTTTTGCCTGAGTTAAGCATAAATAACCTAAATTTCTGAGAACATCCTTTGAGATTCTGAGCACGTGTTTCCTTTTAAGCATAAGCCACACTGAAATAAATAAACAAACACACACACACACACACACACACACACACACACATATACTGCCAGTTATACCCTGAAACTACCCTGTTTTAACAAATATGCAGGTCTGAGCTCTAACAAAGGAGTATTTGCCTGAAAGTCGATGTGCACACAGCTTTACATAGAGACAGGAGAAGGTAACAGGAAATAATGGGGTGGGAGGGTGTGGGGAAACCCTGATTTGGACTAACCTTGTTAGCAAACCGATCACATGCTGTTACTTGTATCAAAATTCAAAATACACCTGCAAGCTAATGAGACCCAGCATTATTGTTATGCAGCACCCCAAGACTGCTGGCAGTTTGCAAAATAAATTGAGAGGTTTTGCCCCCAAAGAGTCTACAGTGTAACTTTAGGTATGACACAGGGCAGCAAAATGACAGGGAAGAAAATTTGGAACAAGAATGATAAGTGTTACATAGTGTCAAGGTGTGCATGTCATAATCATTGCTCCAGATATTTTAAATATAATTATTTCCTTTGTCCCTCTATCTCTTTTAATGTTACCCATCTTCTTTGACACTTGATGGTGTGCAGACACACCTGAATTGGAAGGGGTTTTTTTCTGTACCTGCTCAAACATATGGAGCCAATTGTCTCCGTTTTTTGATGTACAGTTGTTTTTCCTTCAGAATTGGAGTTCTAATACAGCTGTTTCTGTTATTATTGCAATCCCATTCATCTTATCATCTACAGAAAATGGAAAGTCATATGAAAACTATACCTGCACTTAATTAAGTGCAAAATGTGGAATTGTTCCAGGAAAAATGACCATGAAAATGTTTGTAATATGATATCTTCTTAATTTGAGACTCTAGAAATTTCTATTTTCCTTTTACATATTTCCCTCTTTTAAAATATCTGTAAACTTTTTCATTACAGACTTGCTCTTTCTTCGCATAAAATGATATTTTTGCCTTTTAAACATTTTAATATTCCAAATCAGCCTCTTTTTTTTTGTTCAGTTGCTAAATCATGCATAAAAGCATTGTATTTAAAGTGCATTATTCAAAGATATGACAGAAGCTACAGTCAGAAATCTCTTTGTATTTATAGCCTTGTGTAGAAGGCTAAAGAGTACTCACCCTCATTCTATTTTTCTCTAGTCCAACTTTTATTTCTGTGTTTGAAATTGGTGGAATGACTGACAGATCAAATAAGCAATTACAAGCAAAAAATGGCATCAATTGTGCTTATTTTGGAGAACAATTTTCTCATTGTTGTCTAACCAGTAAAAAAAGGGATAGATATTCTTTGAGATAGCTTAAAAATGATAGGCAGACAAAAAAGATGATAGATCAATAGAGAAATCAGAGACATTAACAGACATAATATGAGACTTTTCAGTGCAGAAAAGCTTCCAAAAATCCATTTTCAGACAGTGTACATAAAGAGCTAGATAAGGTAAAAAGAAAAGATTGAAAAATATAAAATTGGAGATATTGTTAATTATAAATGTATTTTGCTACACAAAGGAAAAGACACAAAAAATATTTCAAGCAAAATTCGCAATCTTATCTAGGAAAGGGAAAGAAAGGAAAGTGTCTAAGTGGGAATGTTTATTAATGAACTGGCTGTTACGGTCTTCAGACTTTAGTCAGGACCATCACAAAATCTTTGTTCTTAAGAATTAACTTGCTGACCTTGACTGCCCACAACCCAGAACAAACAGGATAATGACACAATGTCTTTTTCATTGTTCTGCTTTCTTCACCACTTTTTCTCTCTGAATACATAGATTTTGGATGAGCATGAACCTGTTCCTCAGAATGAGGAATTAAACAGGAATGCACAGTGGAAGAAGGGACATGTGGCCTGGGAAGAGTGCTGGGTTTGTATGTGTAGGGATAGGAATAGGAAAGATAAGGCAATGATATTACAGGACTCGAAAAGGGATGTGAAGAGTAACAAGGGATTCTGTAAGAATCTAGGTCAGAAAAGACAAATAGATCCAGCCTGCCAACCATTTCAAGAAAATTTCCTGGAGTGTACCACAACTGCTTCCTGGCATTTTTTTGCAGGGTAGATTGCCACAGAAAGTTGTGGGGGAAATAGACAGTGAGTGCCCTGAGCCTACCTAAACAAGCAGGTGAGCTGTAATGGGTGTCTGCATTGGCAGTGAAGTGCTGCTGAAACCAGCAGTTTCAACATTAACCCAGACACCTGGATGTAGCACATGTTATACACTCTGTTATGAAGAAAATATGTAGCCACAATGATCAATCCATTTTGGAGGAAACATTTATATGGATTTAAAATTGTGGATATGATTAACTTGTCTTCCTCAATAGATACATAGGCTACAGAGTCTAGCCAAAATTAATGGTTGAAAAATTGATGACTAAGTAATAACAATTGCCATTTAAATTACTTTTAAAAGAGTGCAAGCCTCTATTTTTAGAGGCTTTTTTTAGAACTTTTAAAGGGGTGGGTTTTTTAAGGGTTTTTTTAGAACATTTTTTTTAGGGTTTTTTAGAACTTTAAAGGTTCTTCCTCCAAAATGTTGATCCAGTACAACAACAGAAGTCTACTTAGACATTGCACTAGGAATAGCAAGTACATAATTTGCAGTGAAACTCAGGCAATCACACACCTTTGGAATGAAAATACAGACAGAAAGTACACCATACAAAAATAAGCCTTAGCTGTATTATCTAAGCCAGACTGTCATTTTAAAATGCCTGTTTTAATTCACAGATGAAATTGGGAAAGAATACTTGCAGAAAATAGACAATTCATGCATATCTGTATATTTATGTGCAACATGAATAGATGTGCAATGCTGCGTAGCATAAATATATAAATCATGGAATCAAGTCTGGTTGCCACACAACAGGAATACCCGTGATTTCAGTCTCCAACTTTTACTAAACCAAATGTTTCTTTTAAATGTTGTATTGGGAAAAATCTGAATCATGTGTGGCAAAACTAGTCTGATTTTGAGGCTTTTCTTTGCAGTAGTACTCTGGATCCTTGGTTAACAAGCTAATTTTTCAAAAGATATTAGGCGAAATCTGAAGACATGGAACATATGGCAACAAAATACTTGAATCCTACAGAACTTTGAGAGGGGGAGGGCAGGAAAGTAACAGTTCTATTGAACTTTGACAACTGAGACTATGATATTGATTGTACAAAGGGATAATGAGGGAAGTCCAGAATAGCATACGCTGTTCCCTCCAATTTACTAGAACAATTTTTCCTGCTATAAAATGGAACACCATTCCATAAGTATTACATAAAATATAGCATACAATTAATTTAATATAGAAATAAAACCTGAATTATTTAATTATTGTTACAGTAGTCAGTGGAGCAACAATACAGTCTGTATGCTAAAACTCAATCAATAGATTTAAAAATTAGAGGTGGGTGAGCTGGGAATATACCTCACCTACAGCTGTCCTAACACTTCTTGTCATTTTAAGTTGAAAATAACCAAATGAATTTTCACAGGCAATTAGTAGCTAGAAATACCTGTGAAAGCAAGTATACTCCCAGTGTCTCCAAGTAATTTAGACCAGCAGGTGTTGAGGAAGTGGTACATCTTCAACAGCACACAAATCTTTCCATGGCACAGCTAGTAAGGCTAAAAGAAGTTAATTTCGGAAGGATAAAATAACATATCGTTTCTGTCTCATATTTAGCAAAGAAAAAAACAAGTACAAAAACCTACCCCCACAAAAGCCATGCCACTCCTCAGAGACAAACCCTTCTCAGGCAAAGACATTTCATAATGCAGCCCTCAGTGTTAGTCACACCATAGGAGTAACCCATTAACATACACAGCTTTATTGCAAGACACATAAGTCATTTAACTGTTCAGTTAATGAGTCTGAATTCTAGCTGATTCTTCTCAGTTTCCTTAAATGCAGAAAGTAAAAGACATAAAATTTTTATCTGAACATAATAAGGTGGTATGATATATGCACATGTAGGTTTGCATATAGAAAACTTAGATAAGGACTGTTGTGATCTTGTGATGGGTGTAATATCAGATTCATGAAAACAAGTCAAGTTGCTTTCTTTTATATTACCTATATAAAAGATATACAAAGAAACATTTCAATGCGCATCTACAAGATATCTGTAATTTGGTGGTGACCAAAGTCAACTGAAGTTCAGAACTTTGCCCAGACATCTTTTCACGTCTCCTATAAAAAGCATAGAGATTTTTTACAATTCACATTACCTCCAGGTATTTTAATATTGATTTTTTTACCCTTAATTTATTAAATTGAGTTTTACTTTACAAAAAAAAAATAAATAAATAGCAAAAAAAGTTTCATGTTTCCGTCCCTTCATTTCCAAAGAAAACGCGAAGGCAAACTTTGCTGTGCTGTGTCATTATGTCAGCAAGAACAGTAACCTGACAATTTGTTTACTAAATACTTTTTCCTTTTAGCAGTTATACAAACTAAAATGCGTCAGAATGGAGGAAACTAGCTGTAAATAAAGGAATACAACAGGAAAGTACAGGAGTTTTATTCTGTGGAGAATGGATTGCTATGGCAACAGTATTTAATCATGCTTAATAAAGCAAGGGTGCATTTTCAGAACTAAACAAGAATCCCATTCAATCTTTAAAGGAGGGATAGCTTCTGATACTTTATTCTAAACTTACTCCATTTACATTTTTAAGTAATTTTTCTCTAACCAGAGATTTATGATTGACTTCTGCAAAATAAATCTAACGTAACAAATATCACTTGATCTTTACTTAAGCTACATGTTAAGATTCTGTTTCAAGAGCTGTAGAATATATGTGAGATTTATTTGTACCAAGAACTGCTAAATGTCTTCTGAAGTACAATCAGAAAATTCATATCAACAAACTGTTGAGCATTTCCCTCTGCATTGTAAGCACAGTGAAGTATTTTATTTCTTGGGTCACAGATATATAAATCTAAAATAACATTACTGAAGAGGGGAAAAGCAGGAGAAAGGACCTTCTTAGGATTTAGTAATCCTGCTCTTTTCCTCTCTATGTTACTGATGGTGAAACTGTCAGCTCAAACATGCAGGAAGAAAATACTCTACAGAAGAAGGTAAGAATTTATCAGTCTAATGAGGAACTTATTTGAGAAGTTCCTGGATCCTGTGCCATGTGCCCTAGGATGAGCCTGCTTGAGCAGAGGGGTTGGACCAGATCACTCACAGTGGTTCCTTCCAACCTGACCCACTCTGTGATTCCAAAATTTCATCAGCTCCAATAACTGTTAAAATGATTTCTGAAAATTTTTTGGTTGTTGTGGGCCTCATTTAAGGTTGCATTTTACATAGAAATTATTTCTTTAAATTCTGTATTTTGTTACATGATTCACCTCTTATTCAGCAGTGCTACAGCACACACTGTAGCATTTGGTAGAAATTTCTTTTTATCTGGTATCTGTGGTCATTGGATTGGACCCTTAAAAATGTATCTTTAGAGGGACAAGATTAGTCAGGTTCTGGCACTGCTGTGAAGGAAAATCAGTTTTACATGGTATGTTGCTACCTATTCCATGACAAACAAAGAATAGCAAATTAGAGGGGACCAAACATAATGAAGTTGGCTATAACAAGCTTACTTTTCTGAGGTCAGAATCTGTCAGGCTCACCTTTTTTCAAGCAGAAATGCACTCTGTACCGACAACATCCTAAAAACCAGCACGGATCCCTCACAATGCCATGATGGGTATACTGGAACAGGCTAAGGATGAAAAGATGAAAAAAAACAAAGTTATGAGGTCCACCCTTCTCAAATTTACATTTAAAATTAAAATAATAAGGCTGTAAGATGTCTTTAGGAACCTCAGTTACAGAAGTACAAAGTTATATAAGGTTTAGTTGCTGGCTTGTTTTTTTTTACAATTACAAAATCCACAAAGCTATGAATATTAGCAAGTTATTTAAGGGGACCTGGAGACAGGGTGAGAACTTGATATTTAAAACATTAGAATCCTATTTCTATATAATTTAATAGAATCACTTATCAGCTGCTCAAAGATTCCCACATCAAAGTATGATAGATACAATTAATTAATTTAATTCAAGCATTAAACTATTATGAATAATTAAATGATTGATTTCAATAAATATCTCATCACACAATCTGTATTATTTCCGCTATTATCCTTAATACCAAAAAAAGATATGCTGATAGAATACTTGATTTGTAAGTCTTAGATTTAATCACAATTTATAATCTGTCTGAATTTTTGTGTATGTACTATTCTAAGAGTATTGCTAAAAAGCTCTTAAAACTTTTTAAGACATAATTTTTTGGTAATTTTTGAGGGAAACCCCCCATCATTTGGAGTGTAATGTAAATAAATCCAAGAATGCTGAGCTAATATTTGTTGGAGGATAGAACATGGGATATGCAACCATTTTTTCTGAATATTACTGACTTTTACTAAAGTAATATATGTGGGCTTAAACAATTATATCTCAAAATTAGAGGATTTTCTTCCCCACTGTTGTAGTTAGATTCATCCTTTACCACTGAAATAGAAGATCAACTATGAAGGTTTTATCTCAACTGGTTAAATTGAAAAAATCCCTTTAACTTCTTTAGCAATCTTCATTTTCAAGACCTTGTAGGAATGTGTGGAATGCTAAAAATTAAAATTGGAAGCTTCAAGGGAGTAATATTTGGAAATAGAGCAAAAATTTTCTGATTTTTCCAGTTTTTCCTCACTGTTTAGTATTCAATTTGAGCATTACATAAGGCTTGCCAACCTTTCTGCCTTAATGTTCCGTCTACTCTTGACACAGTGCTTTGAATATTTTCTGAATATCAAGTAAGAGAACACTTTCTTTATAAATGTTGTAAAACTAATTGTTCCCACAGGTTATCCCATTCATCAAAATAAGATAAACTGTCTAGATATATTCTATCATGCAAGAGAGTCTAGGGACCAGTCAGTCAAATTAGGAAACCAATCTGGTTTTAAATTACAATAATCTAGAAGAATTGCAGTTTTGGTATAATTACATTTTCTGACTAGCTTTATCAAGTTCTTCTTACTATAAAAGAATGTGGATGAAATGGAAGAACTGAAAAACTAAACTGTTTCTAAAACACTCCTAAAATACTTTTACAAATATTAATTTGTAATACTTAATATTATTATTGGACATCTGGAGCCTGTAACATTGGTCATATAGACAAGTGTGTAGGTCAGTGCACTGAAATCCAGCTAAAAGTCGACTGTGAGTATGCCATCAGACTCTTTTACTTACTAAGACTATTGGGATTAAGAAATGTATGCAGTGAAATCTCAGAGCTAGGATTTTATGCTTCCTGATTCATAGTAAAACTCCACTGCAATTTCCTAAAAAGACAGATCAATGCTCCAATGCACTGAATGAGTAAACTAATATTAATAAGCAACATAGCATGGTTTAATAACATCAGGAGTGCAGGTTAGGCTTGTGCAAAACTATTGGCCATTACATGTCAGCTACTGAATAACTATGTTTATCATAAAGAATTGAATCCCATCTGAAATACTACTTTAGTGCTTTACCTTCTTTCCCTTGAGAAAGATAAACTAATTACAATATGCTGTATTTGAGTATGAAGTTATATCCCTCTTAATTCATTTTTATGGGAAAAGAAACCTTTCCTGACAATTTATTTTCTAAGTTCTCTATTTCAAGCATTTGGTTTTACTGTAATTTAGAAAATAAGCTATCTGTACCAATAAATTCCATGGAATTATTTCAAGAAAACAAAGAAGTTTTCAGTAGTTACTACTGCTAGTACTTATTCTATTGAGTTATCTGGCAGTTGACCAAAGAAGAGGATGATTAAAAGCAGAGCATAACCACATAATGTATATGATTGAAAATTTACCTGGTGAATTTTAAATATCTGTAAGGATGATGTTTTCACAGTCTCTCTTGGCAACACTCCAGATCTTAAACATAGTGATTTTTTTTTTCTTATATTCAACTGGAATTTCCCTTGTAGTTTGCAATTGCTGCCTCTTGTCCTTTCAATTTCCAATTCTTAGAAGTGATAAAGGGTGGGCAGCACTTTACAGTTTTTGGGGGCTTTTTTTTGCCTTCATAGTCCTATGAGTCTATTTTTGTAGTCTTTTTCTTCCTTGAACATCAAAATATTTTGTGACACAAAGGGCAACCTTCATCCAGTTAAGTGGATTTGAGTATTTCTACTCTGCAAGTATGCGGTGGTAAGCCCATAACAGCTATACTTGCATTGAGTGATAAACCATGGAAATACTCATATTTCTGGCAATTATTTCAGTCACCTTTTGCTTTAGAATGCAAATGCTTATTTCACAGGCCAAAGTTTCATTTAGGCTGCAGCTTCCCTTGGGTTCTCTGTTACTCAGGGCTTAAACCAAAAATATTCTCCCCTCCCTTGTAATTGCAACAGAAAGGGAATAGGAGCTTCAGCTTTATCTCTGAGAATGATGATGAAATTCAGGTAGACAGAAGTGTGCATGTATTAAAGAATGAGAATATTCTCAGTCCCCTTGTCAAGTACTATTGTATTTTCTGGAACTTTGCCAGACAACGTTTTGTTGCAGAAAAGTAATTCAAAAGGTATGAAAAACTTTGGTCCCCATGCCTACCTTCACACTCAATCTCTATTTAAGTGCAGATGCAGAGCTACAAAAAGAAATCTAAATCTATGGCAAATCAAAGCAGCAAAGTTGCAAAACAAGCCTAAAAATACACCAGCTTTCAAGATGGGTATGTAATTAAATTCTCTATAAAGAGTATGTGTACAGACAGATGTAAAAACAGCAGATATTTATAAATCAGTTTTCCTGGTATTTATTACTATTTTGATCTTTCATGGTTTATTGATGCTTCATAGAAATCCACTGCTCTATATGAAATTAGAATATATTATAACTATTTTCAACTACATAATATAAATGTATTCCAAATTCCAGATGTGATTGTCAAACAAATTTGATTTGTACTAGTAATAGTGTGAACTGGCAGGGGAAAAAATAAAGTATTTCAGGACAGCAAGAAAAACCAGTGAAGTCTGTAAACATCTTGAACTAATCTGTGAATAATTCTTATAAAAGATGTACTCAAACAAAATCAAAATTGCCTCTTTTCAGTCTTTCAGAACTGAGTCAAAATAGGGCAAAATTTTACCAGGTCTCTTCAGCAGTCTGTGCTTTGTGTGACATAGAATTACACTTCAATTCCAAAAAAGAAATTGAGCACAAGGAGATGCAGAGAATTGCATTCCATCCTTTTCTTTTCCATCTTCTTGCATTTCATTGTCTTAGAAGTCAAATGAATTTTATGATTGTTATTGTCAGAACTCTTTAAGGGTCTGACAGTCCCTTGTTATCATCTTAAGCATTATTAAATTTTTCTGTCAATAGAAGTTATAAAACCCCAGAAAGCTGGACTGAGATAATTATACTTTATATATGCGTCTCCCTAAAGACAACGAAAATGCACCTGAGGGTGTCATTGAATGGAAACCTGTTCACTGATAGGAAAATGGGAACCTAAAAGCAACCTAAAGGCAACATAACAAACCTCTACCTAAGTGTATCAAGACCCTATTCTATCATAATACAGAATGTATTTTTGATTATCTGAATTAAAATTAATTGCAAAACTACTTCTATACCAAAGTGGTAGCATTTTTTATCATTATCACGACATATTCAGAATTTACATTGCAAAAATAAAAACATAATAGTTGCAATGGCTATAAAATGAACCATGAATCAAAGTTGGCCATGTCTCTCTTTTTAAAACATACAACTTTTATTTATTTTAAAATACTTATCTCTTACTGTGCCCTAAAAAATAAGAATGAACTTTCAGTTAAGGAACTGGACTGTGCAACCAGCATATAAAACTGTTTCATCAGAAGAGTTTCAAACAAAGGTTGAAATATAGAGCTAATTTCTTTTTAACAGGAATACCTGCAGATTTGATGATTTTGCCCAAACTCAGTTTAGTGAAAAAAAAATACACCCAAAAAACCAAACAAAAACAAACAATTCTTCTGTAACAGCAAAACATCAACTGGTTTTTGAATAGGACTTTTCATTTGTTTGGGATTCTTTATGTACAAAACAAACAACTCTGGTTCAAGGAAAAATACTTTAACAAACCATAATGTTTTTATCCACATACAAGTTTATAATAAGTTTTAATAAGAATTCTCAATTGCTTTTGTTCTATATTCCATTAAGATAAACTTAATAGAATAAAATTTTGATTTTCTTTTGGCTCTAGTTAGTGCCTACCTCAGTAGTAACTTTAAGAATGACCTTGGGAAAACTTTTTAATCTCACTCAGCTCTGTCTGGGAAAATAATAGTTCCTCGTGAGTGCTACAAATTGTAAATTAATTGAATTTCTGAGATGTTCTGATATAACAGAGGTATCAACGCAGCATACAAAAATCATTGGAGAATAATTCTCCAAGAATCCTAGTCCCACCATTTTTTCAATAAAGCCATGTCATAAGAGGTCTCAAGCGCAATATGACTGGAGCACATTCTCTCTTCTGGCTTTCTGCCAGGAGTGAATTTCACCCTTGGTGAATTTTACTGCTTTTTTTCATGCTAATAAATCCATAAGACAGCAGCACTTTAAAAGAAAGGAAAAGCCCACAATTTCTGCATCTTAATAGCGTATTCACTTGCAAATTACTGAGATGATATTTGAGGAAGGTGAGAAAGGAGGATTATTGTCATCAGTCATCACCTGACACCTGTGTCCTGTTACATAGTTTCACATAAACATGCCCATAATCAGTCCTGTAACTTTTAAAACTTCCTTTTCTAAAAACAAACAAAACTCAAACCAAAACATAAAAATACTGCTCTGATTTAAATACTTGGAGTGAAAATGCACCCACGGTTTAGCTTTCCCAAAGTTCCCAGGTAAAATCTGGGAATATTTTCACCTTCAGATTCTTATATATTTATCAGAAAGACTAAAGAGCTCTTGGCCATTAGAAATTTTTGCTCCATGGAAATATCAATAAATATATTAAATTGCTTCTCGGAGTTTTGTAGGGATTTTTAAAATAAAATAACAAGATAGAGCTTCTCATCTTTCATTCCCTGTCAGGTTTTCTGACCTTAAATCATTGTTGTGGCTCCCGCAGGAATGTTTTCCAATTTTTCAATATCTGTTATAAAGCAGAGAGGGCATAGTTATAATGGTCTCATTAATGCAGTGTAATACAGCATCACTTATTTCACTTATTTGCCTACACTGAGGAACAAGGAATTGTGCTTGCTACAGCATTACTTTGGCAGATCTTATATTTCTGGCTGTGTTCTATGATGCCTAAATTATTTTGGTTTCAGTACTTCCTCAGAATAGGTCACAACCAGTAAGTAATTTATGTTGTTCCTCATGTTGTTAAAATAAATTGGTGGGGGGTACACAGGGGTGTGAGCAAATGCTGCCTGGTGGGAAGAACATCAACTTGGAGATTACATTTTTGCTCCCATGTATCCTCGAGTATGGGTATTTAGGCTGAGATCCTTAACACTATTTAGTTGTTGAATCCAAGAGAAAACACGTCAATGAGATTTTTTTACCTAAATACTTCTGAGAGGAGGAGTCTGGACTTCAGGGTTGCAATTCAAATTCACTTATGAGCCTTGTCACCCAGGATCCCAAAGCCTGCTGTGAGAGACACCATCCTGTGCAACCCGGCCATCCATAACCTGATTTTTCCTCTGAAAACGTCTAGATTTTTCCACTGGCTACAGATTTCTAAATCCCTAGGACCACCCCAACACACACAAACCTTCACACACTCCTAAATTAAATTGATAGAATGTATCAGTTTTTCAGATGTTATACCAGAGATTTATTATTCGACTTCCGTACATTACCAAAGAATGGTTGCTGTGATAAGAGATTGCAGTAATAAATCAGAGTGACGCCATCAAGAATATATTAGAGACAGGCAATTTATATTTTATTTAGTCTAAATTAAAGCCTTTTTAAAAAAGTTACAGTATGAAAACCTTTTCAATATTTTTAATACAATAACATAATAAAAGGAGGTTAAAAAAAATTTGTATCTCAAAGAATGTCTCATTCCTAAGGAATTTTCCAGGACAAAACTTCTGTTATAAAAACAATCAATAGTTTGCACTTATTTAGAAGTATTTATGGCAACCAGATATTTTGTTCCTTTGCGTCACACAGGCAGGAAGGTTTCCTTGAATTGATTCCAGACAGTGCTTCAAAGTCCTTCATTACCAATTTTACCACCACATTTGTGGTCCTTCTTTCAACCTTTGTAATATTATAACATTTTTTCTCAAAGTATCCAAAAGGGATCCTAGCATTTCAAGAACTGTATTGTCCTGTTCATACAAAGGTAGTATCCATCTTTCCACTGTGTTTTGTTATTATTCTGTTTCTAGGCCTTAAGTCACATTGGCCCTTTTAATTTGCCATCAGTACAATGGTCAACTAGTTATCTGCCATGGCTCCAAAGAATCTTCAAAATCACTGATTTCCACCATGCCATCTCCCATGTCATAGGTGGAGTCAACATTCCTAGTTTCTAGATGGCTTAACATTTGGCCACAAGAAAGTCATGTTATTTCTTCTCTTGATGGATTAAGAAATATGATAGTTGGGGTCTTTATACTATAATAAAGATGCTTATTATAATTACTAAATGGAGACTCTTGATTTAAAACTAAGAACCTTGCTTACTTGTTTTGTTTTAGGAAGCAAAATATGCAATTAAATGGAATCAAAGATTTTGCCACAAAGGGAGCATTTTGTGCATATTACACAATGGTTGAATGAATGTCAAACCAACCTGCTGAGAAGTTCCGTGGTTTTTTTTCTTTTGTAATTCATAATAAAGCCCAGAGACATTATATCCCTCAAAAGCCTGAGTAGTTTTAACATATTGTAATAGGAACACTAAATCAATTCAATTCAATTTATTTAAACAAGATGAAAACCCTGAGGAGACCTTCATTCATTCATTTAAATGACAGCCTCTAATGTTAGGACCTAAAAATAAGCAGCAGAAAAAACCCATACCCAAAACAAACAACAAATAAAAGTAGTTTAAAAAATACATCCAGGGTGTGTTTTTTGTCCATTGTGGTATATCTAGGACTTTAAAAAATGGCAAGTCAAATGCAGGTCACTGAGTACCAGTAAGTTACTAGTTAAATAAATTATAATGAGGACCATATCTCAGAAACTTGAAGTCTTACATACAAGCATGCAAACATGCATGTTTCTATAAATGAGTCTATGAGTAAATGTAAAGTAACAGAGGTAAAAATCGTCATATCTGCATAATCAATTCAGTCTATTCGTGAGTCCTTGTGGAAATCACAAGGGTAAAAAATAAAATAAATCAAACAGAAATGTGGCACATTGTTTGAATCTTAAGTGAAAAAGCAAAAGTTGCACTATGTACACGATCACTGAAATAATTTGTGGCGGTGAAGAACGGGAAACTAATCCTAAATGTTTTTCATATGAACATCACCTCCTACTAATGTAGAGAAATAATCATGTCTTATTCAATAGTAATTGATAAAGTAACCAAATAAATGCATCAAAAGCTAAAAATTATGTCAATAAAAACAAATGAGCAAAAATCCCTAAACACTTTCAAAAACATCAAACATGTAAATGGCATATTTTTGCAAAAAATATTTCAGAATTCAAATTCAAGATGAAATAGGAACAACTTGTTAAAATCCATTCTTTAGGAAATCAATTACAAAAAATACATTTTACTTCAACTGCGAGGTCTGTGACAGATGGTCCACTAATGCAGATTGCAAAGTCATCTGCGTAAAAGCAGCTCTGGAATCTACAAGGAATCACAAGGGCCATTAATGTGTCTGAAGAGAATAGAGTATCATAATACATGGAACCCTCTGGGGGACCTTGTTAATTATTACAGGGTCACATTTCTGTGTAATATTTTGTTCTTTACAGTCAGTTTGGCGTATGGTTCTGAAAGCCCAAGGCCAAAAAAGAAATTACACTAAAAACTTGTGAAGGATGATTTGAGACTCCTCATTAGTGGAAATTAGTTTGGCGTAATTGGTGGATAACTAGAGACCAAGAGCTAGTTCCAATCAAGAAACAGCAGATCATGTGAACCTGAGGGCCAAGTTCCAGCCTACAAAAAAGGGGGGGAAAAAAATCCCATTCATTTTAAAGGCAGTTGAGCTATTCATTCCTAGCCTAAATTTGGTCTGTGATTTGAAATATGAAATTTAAACCATATTACATCATTCAGACCTGGAATTTTTGGTCATGTGTTCCATGCTTTCAATCTACAGGGCTTTTTTTGTTTTATTTAAAACAAATGACAGTTTGATTGCCTGGAGAATGGCTGCAGTTTTCCATTTTGAGAACAGGCAGTATCTGTTCACATCCTAATGACAAGGGGATGAGAAGAATTAACAAGATCCAAATATACTCCAAACATTCTTTGGGAACATCAGAGATGACTGTGTTTCTGATTTCACATTGTGTTGTAACCACAAAAAAGAGTGCTCCTCCCAAGTAATGTGCACTGTTATGCTTTTAAACTGTACCATACCTAAGTATATAGGACCTCCTGTTTATGCTGTTTACTACAACAGAAAAAAGAAAAAACGTGCACATGAGGAAAGAAGGGAAACGTGTTGAATTTTCAGGGAGGGACAAAAGAAGGAGGAAACAGACATTAAAAACAAACACTGTGTACTATCCTAGGAGTTAGCAATAAAAAGTGTTTGTTATCTCTTCCTGAAGTCATGAGGAGTTGAAGACGCTAAGGGAACTTAGTCCCTCTGCACAAGAGAATTACATTTTTAGCACCTAGTTGGGACCTTGACTGAAGACACTTTCCTTTTCTTTCTTGAGACAGGCTATAATTTTATTGTGATAGTTCAGAGAAGCCGTATCTAGACAGAATTTAACCACAATTTGCAAATAAAACCTTTCTGAATGTCAAATATGAAATCAAACCTTCCTTATTAAAATGAAATTAATAGAGCCTCATCACTTACTTCACTAGAAGCAGTGTCAGTCATTTAAATCTGTTTCCACTAACAGGTAACTTAATTTTTCATCCAATTAGGTCACACAGTCCAATTTGTAAGACATCAAAAGATACACGTGGCACTCTTTTAACTCCCTCCTATTCAATTTCCTGACTTTCAGCCCTGAATGATTTTTCAAAAACAAGGTTTCTGATACTGGAGACAATACCCAACAAGGGGTTATTCTTGATTCACAGTTGTCTTTCACCAAAACTTAGATCATTTAGCCTATTGCTTTTATTACCATATGGTCAAAATCAAACTGCTCAAACATGGATTTTTGTAAAATAGAAAACAGAGAACTTGAATTTAGTTGTTAAATGATGATCATCACTCATCATCTTCACTGTTATTCGCTGAGCTTTCTTTCTCACTTATTATTTCTGTATTACTATCTGTAAGACAGCACTGTGCTAATAACCTGACAAGAATTATTAATATCTATCTGAATGCAAAAGAGGGACCTTGAAATATTTTTATTTTAATACATAAGCTGAGTTAGAAGTGATATTGTGTCAAGTTGCTTTGAACCAGTTGAATCCGACCCCCTCTATTGTCAAGATGACATTTGAATTGATGGAACTGCACTTTAAAGTGGAATGGAGGGCCAAACTGGAAGGCTGTCAGCTGAAAAGTATGAAGAATACTAGTTACTCATATTAAAGGTTAAATTAACTCTATGAGTTAGTGAGCTGGATTGTTCTTTTTATTTTTTTATCTTGATCATGGGATCAAGAACAACATTTAAGAGTATGCCTCTCTAGTCTATTTTTTTATTTCAGATAACATTATAAAAATAGAAAGAAAAAGGGAACAATTTATTCTTTACTGCTCTTTGACAAAAATAAAGAGCTGATGTCTTTTAGAAGCATCCTCTTCTGTGCAACTTTTGCTGAATTTTGAGAGCCATTAATACAAGCTATTTCCTTCATTTTCCTCAAAGGTTTTGGCAAAACCTGAAGTTCCTGCATAGTAATACCATTTGCAGCTTATGGCTTGACAGGTTAAGAGCTTTGAAAAAGGCCAAAGTTATCTTTTGTGTTATTTATAATATTATTAGGTGTATTTTTAGCCAGACATTTTTTGCTTGTTTTTTTTTTTTTCTGCAGGATTAGAAGCAGTGACTAAAATGTACTATGATGAGAACATTTAAAGGTCATTGCTAAACACAATCTACCCTGTCTAAAAGAAAATTGTAACTGTCATGTTATGGATAATTTAAAAAGAGCATCTACTAAACTGTAATAAAAGGCATTCTCCATTATTATTTCTTTAAAAAGTTACTATCTGAATACTTTCAAGAGTTGCTAGGTGTACTCTCTGACAAATGTTTTAATCAGGAAGACGAATACAGAAAATATTATGTGACGCTTAAGTACGACCAACACCATAATTCTCCACACATATACAAAGTAGTTTGTTGTTTATACTGGAGAAAGGAAAATAATTTGATCCCTCTTCTACTTTTTGAATAATATGCATTGTGCATATTTTATGGAGGTGGAAAATCACACGGTATTTCCCTTGACAGAAGTTTCCATCATATATGGTTTACATTGACTGTATATGGTTTAGAAAGTGAGATGCTGTCTATATGAAAAAGTTACACAAGGACTTCCAGGTAATAATAGTAATCACTGTTAAAATATAGAAGATGGCCACAAAGAATGAAGAAATACACAATTCTAATTGGTATCTGGGGGCAAAAAATAAGTTCTTTTAAAAGGCTTAATCCTCTTTTGAAATAAATTAGCTGTCCCTTCAGAAATTGCTGAAAAATTAAAGTTTGAAAAGTAGATATATTTATAAATCTCAGAATAAACTCAGGATGTGGCTGACTTACATTGGAAAGCTTTCATGCCTACAAATTCTCACTGATTAAAATAGTAGTTGACATGAAGGGTTAAGCAGAAGGAAAATGATCTGCTGAAATACAGCAGGGATCTAACCTAGATGGAAAATGTGTGTATTCCCTCTGGGCTCCTGCCATGCCCATGGGATGCCAAGCTAATACTATCCCAAGACCATATCCCCAGAGGTGGAGCACAGCACAAAAGCATATTCATGCAGATTCAAATCTCAACAACCTCTCTTCTTCCCTCTCTTTGATCCATGAACATTGAAAAGCCTTTACTGCACAGCCTGTGACCCCAAAACCTGTAAGGACCATTTCCTGGTACCCATTAGTGTTACCTCAACATTATTCTGCTGTATTGGCTTATAAATTCATAAGACAGCCTGAGACTCAGTCTTTGCACAGTACTTACTCTTACTAAGCAAATTTTCTGCCCTTGTGAATACTGAGAGAACCTCAGACATTAACACAGCCATTAACTCCTTGCTATAAATCAGGAACTTCAGCAGCAAAGGTACCCAACCAGTGAGGTGAGTTAGGTGAGAGCCTCCTGCCCACAGCCTGGCTCCCTGTCCCCGAGAGGCTCCTGCCTGCTGGGCACAGCCAGCCAGCCCCAAACTAGCCTGGTGACCACAGCAAGCCCGTGGCACCCGGCCTTCCCTGGCAGCCCAGGCATGGAGGCGATTGGAAGCAGAGGATCCCTGCTCTGCACTGCAACAGAGATCTGCCTGCCACCCCTCTGCACAGCCCAGGGAAGGCCTGCTGCAAAAATACCTTTGGCTCTGGAGTTTTGCAGCAACTCTGCTGCAAATCACTCCTCTCCACACAGCTCCTCCATACTCAACAAAGCCTTGTCGAACCCCCTCTGGAAATCACAGCTACATGAAATAACACTCCTTTCATCCTACTCCAGAAGTAGGGTCCCCAAACACAGCAGTAAAAATGGTATTTCAGCTGAGAACAGGATTGATAGAGGACAGATCTCAATAAATATCAGTAACTGTGTTAGTAAGTATACCCTTTGTGTAAGTAACTAAAAGAAAACCAAGTGAAACTTGTTTATTAAGATACACTTAGGAAGCTCCATTCACACAAAAAATTTTGCTGTACTATTTAATAAAACAACTATCTGCCAAAGTAAAAATCTTATTAATAATGCATTAAAAATTTAATACTAATGGAGTACATCTACCAATTTTTTAAAGTCAACTGATATAAGTTACAAATGGGATATAAGATATGGCAATCATATGAGATAGGGCAGATTAATTTTATAGCATCTAAAAAACTTGGAGTTATGTTTGAAATGTTTTTAAGTGTGACTGTTGGCAGATGTGATCCAGGCAATGAAGTATAATTTTAAAAAAGTGTGCAGAGCACCTTCAACCATACCAGAGTTTTGATGAAGTGCTTCAAATAATTTTTCAACATTTTAAAAAAAGAGACGTATTGATGACTTTACAAAGAGAATCTGTTATTTACAAAGTTTGTAGTACAATACCTTTCTGCTTCTCTCCAAAGTGTGTCCATGAAATAATTAGAGGTAGATTTTAATGTTAAAATATTGCACTACCTATTTTAGGTAGTGAAAAACTCAGTGTACTGCAATGAGGTCCGAATTTTTTCATCTCAGTTTGTGAGCACTATTCTGTCCTAATATCTCTATAACCAGAGATGTATAGCCTTTGAAAGTTGTGTCTCTTCTACAAATGAGTGAGAGCCTGCAGGACCACCTTGCAACCTCAAGGATGTGCCTTCAAGTCACCAAAAAGAATTACAGCAGGACTGGTAACATCTTTTCTCTTTTTGATGATTCCCTATTTTCCTGCCACTTCAGGTCACAGGGATTTTTCAGCTAGCACTGAAGGCATACTACAGCCATTCCTACAGACACCACACCCACTGCGTGCACAAAGTGTGCGCATCTCAGTGATCCCCAGAATCACTTTTAATGATTGCATTAAGATCAAATCACTCTCCCTGTCAAGTTCCTAACTGATTCCTGTCTTTGTCTGAAAGGCCAGGGGTGGGGTAGGAATGTTGCCAGATAAAGGCCACTTGAACTCTTGCAGCTGAAGGTCTCTGTTCCTGACTGACATTTATCCCCACCAAACCCTTATTGGCTCAAAAAGCAAAGGTCACTCGTTTCTGATATTTTCATTAATTTTACTGTTTTCTTCATAATCCCTACCCTTTTTTCCCTGCAGGAGAAATTTGTAACAGGTAAAGCATATCGAATACTGGCCTCACTGAAAGTTTATCTAAACAGCACTAGATCTAATCAAGACCCAAAGGAGATCTTCTGAAGGAAACTGCATTTTGCAAGAAAAGCGAATGGCTGTCCAAAAGATGCCAGAGACCATAACAAAGTACTAATCAATTAAAATGGGGCCAGCGTGCTACAGGGCTTGTTATATAAAAGTTAAAAAAAATCAATTCAAAACATTAATCCATTATTCTGTGCCACTTAATTATTATAAATTGTGATAAAATTAATTAAACTTACATTACATTCCAGTTTCAGGTAGATATCTATTTAGTTAGTTCTTTCTATTCCATCTGCTTTAAAGGATTGTTAAGATTCACTAAAATATTGTTAAAAGGTTACTAATTTCTAATGCAGAGGAATGAGAAAAGCCTATAAGCAGTCTGAAATGTAGTGAGCACTTTACACATTGCAGAGAAAGGGTTTCAAACCAGGTCTTTAAATTCACTAACAACCTGAATGTTTTGGTAGTTTACTGGATATTTTTCTTCAAGTTCATTGTACAAGCTCTGCATTTCCTTCTCTTCTGTGCTTAGAACAAATTTTTAATAGTTCCAATAAAACATCCAGAATACAATTAGGCGCCCTTCTGCTTCACCATCTGATCTGACAATTTTCAGAGCAGCTCTTAACCCAGGTATTACACTGACATGCCTGAAGTTATACAGTTTGAATACACATTTTAGCATTTGCTTTCTGTGGTGTACATTGGAAGCAAGGTCTTAAATACGTACACAGAATGTGCTATTTGTTCTTAGTTACCCCTCTGTTTAAAAAAAAAATAAATCATTCATGAAGCAAAAAAACCCAGCACATAAATGAGCCAAACTACACTATAAACATTCAAAGTTACCTCTCAACCAGTGTCCAAAACCTGTTCAACC
Organism: Cettia cetti; assembly: GCA_013401135.1. Taxonomy (NCBI): domain Eukaryota; kingdom Metazoa; phylum Chordata; class Aves; order Passeriformes; family Sylviidae; genus Cettia; species Cettia cetti. Next base: position 133,240 of record VZUI01042565.1, read on the forward strand.
CTACTGCTCCTACTTGCTGAACAGATATTCTACCAGACCACAGCCAATCACATAAATTACAATAAAAGAATACTTAATAGAGAAAAAGGAGTACTTTTACAAGATTTATTACATTCATAAATAAATTTTATTTGCCTCAGTTACTCTTACTGGGCAGTGAGTATCTGGAGACAGTTCATGTTAACTAGGAAATAAAGTTATTTTGCAACAGGATTGTGCATTGCCTAATTTTGTGTGAAGAATGAATTTTTTTTTTTCTGATATAGGGAAATAATTATTTAGTACCTGTTTAATGCAAAATAATAAAAAAACCTAAATACCATGCAATGTTATACATACATTTACAGATGTAAAGTGTCTTTAAAATGTAGTAGCACACAGACTATAACAAAATATGAAGAGAAAATAATACAAATAAATCTGCCATACCAAGCACACCTCTATTAAAACATAGAATTAAAAATAGCATTAAATTGCTTTTATCCCAGCATATTGTTAAAAGTAATATTGAATGAAAGAGTAAAACATAGGAATGAATATAAAATCTAGAAACAGATTAGTTGGGACATTTGGTGAATTACATCTTGCTTTTAGCCACATAAGGCTCCTGCACCACAATCAAAACTGATTTTCACCCAAGCAGTCTGTGTCCAAGCCAAATAAAACAGAAGACAGGAGTATATGCTAAAGAAGGAAAACACTATTAAAAAAGAAACCACACACCACAAAAAACACTTTGACATTGTGATGGAACAGGAAAGAAAACACTCAGTAAGCTCAGGAATATCTAATGTAACCATGAATAGAACAACAGGGAAAAACAGATGCCAACTGCTCTGTTAAGCTATAACTGTTTTTCTGGAGTCAAAGAGGTATCTTTAAATAAATGAATGAATGAATGAATAAATAGTGAAAGCTCATACAGTTTACATCCCTTTGGATGACCATTGTTTTTGTCAGGAAAATTCGGTAGAGCATCATTAACAGCATTATCTGAACAATGTAAGTGAGAAAAGGTGTTTCTTCATTAAAAATCCAAAACATTAGAAACTTTCTGTGGTGCTGGAGGATTGTTCTGATCTTCTGGGATCCCAAACAGACCTCTAGAAGTTTGGAATTGTCTGCAGTAGATGGAACAATTTGCACAATACATCAAGTAAATGCAGTGCTCTTAAAAATCTTTGAATTATTTAAATATGCACTAGCTTCCTTTGTTTCCTCCCCTTGAATAATTTTCCCATTTATAGATTATTTCCTGGGTAGATTGAAATTAGGCATTTTTAAGATTTTTTTTTTACTTACTTCTCTGAAAATATAGGACTTTCCAATACATAAAGTTACTGCTAGAGAAACTCACATACATCTTTATGAGCACAGTCTTATACTCAAAAAATATGGTATTATCAATTCACAAATGATTGAGAGCTAGGCACTTGGATATAATTTGACTAACTACACCTTTAAACATGTTTTTTTGCTCCTGAATGTCTACTGAACTGCTGACTTAAGAAGGCTGTGAAGGGAAATAACCTCACCAAGATTCAGCCCTGTCTGTGGGTGCTGGCTCTGAACTGGAAACCAATAATGTCAAGCTTTACAGCAATGTAAAGTGGAAAATCACAAGAGAGAGGTATTATATTCTCCATCTTACAAACATCAAGGTTGTTAGAGCTATATAGAGTTCAGGTTTTCAGAAATAATACAAGATTTTATGCTAGAGCAAAGAAGATAAACAGTCCATTATTTTAGAAGATACAAAATAGCTTCAGAATATATTTCATACTTCCTCCAGATGAGAAATATGTTTCTATAGTGATTTTGGTAACTTATATAACTATTTTAAAGCCATTTCAGACCAAATATTTCTGTTAGAAATTATATTTCTGTTACTATTAGAATAATAGCATTCTGCAAAGATTTTTTTAAATGTTTGGGTTTTGTTTGTTTGTTGGTGTTTTTATTTCTTGCAGTTTACAAGAAAAGAAGTTATTAGCTGTTAAAAAAACTACTACAGTTCCTTCTGAAAGGTACATGATACATTATCCACTTTCATCTTAGGTTATTGACCACTTATCTGCTATTTAGTCCTCATATTTGTGCTTTGTTGAACTGAATTTAACTGTAATTTAGTCACTTTGATTTCTGGTTGGCACTGGCGAGAAAATGATAGGTTTCAAAACATAAGTAGAACAGTTACCCACACAGTTCTCTGCAAATTACTGCAGGAAAGGCTGGTGTTTCCATTTTCTTATTTTCATAGAGGTTTCAGGAAAAAAACAACCTCCTAATACAAAGATTTTTGATGTTGTTATATTTACACTTATTAATTACATAATTTCTTGCGTTTTCTAAATGAATGCTAATTTAGTAGTGTAGGAAGAATAAATGATATTAAATCACAAGATGGTGAGAAAGCAATTTATAGAACTGCACAAATGCACCTATATCTGTGCTTCAGCTGGAGAGAACTTGTGAAGATGCCTGCTGAGTAGGAGAATAAATTTTACGAGATAGAGAATTTGTTGTGTTCAAAAAAATCATAGAATTATAGCCATTTTATGAGAGAAACCACCAAAAGGTGACACAGGACCAGATACACACTGCAGAACACTATTTAGCTGTGACACTCATTCTTCTCCAAGTTCCTGCACATTCATGACTCACAACTATGGGGTGGGAAATTAGAAAAAATATGTTTCTTTACAATTAATAGCAAAAATGACTGAGAATTAGAATTAACATCAAAAATGGTGGAACAATACCTGATAAGGTACTGATAAGGTCTTTTTAGGCAGCCTTAATTTTCCTGTCACTCTTACCAGTGAAAACCTCCCCCTCCAAAACCCAGCACCACATCATAAAAGCCTCCAACACTAGAAAAAAACAAATAATAACAACAAACCAAACAAAACCACCCAAGAAAACAAAAGTAAACAAACTAAACAAAACAAAAAAAACAACCCACCCAAACCCTTGAACACTTTGTGATTTATTATTTGCAAAATCTTGCCAGAGCTTCTGAGGCACTGATTTGAGTAAAGTCATCTCAAGAATATATGGAAGTTTGGGGAGAAGTGGTTAAATTCGTGTAAGTTTCAGTAATCTATTTATTTCTGAGAAAATAAAAATCGTCAAAAATGAAGACCAAGATGTCTAAATAGATCTTACATTTTGCTAAAATGAACATTTCTGTAGAAGAAGATCCATACACATAAATAAAGCAACCATGTGTACCTGAGGAGGCATCTCTGTGCCTTGCAGACAATTAAGCATGCAGATCATGAAATCAACATGCTGCACACTGAAGAATGCTTATATGCACACATCTCCTTATTCTTTACTCTTAAGCCAAAGAAATGCTTTTGACCTATGGAAAAAAGCCAGGAAATGCCTTTTAATAACAGAACAGTGATTGCCAAAGATACACCATGCCAAAAAGCAGACCATGAAATTAAGAAAAGAGTGATTTTTAAAGAGCTGGCCTCGAACATACAATATCAAGCAGTGTTTAGAAGACAGCCTTAGAAGAGGAAGTGTCACTGATCCAGTGGAAGCTCAGTTGTCTTTAGTCTCTGCCAGCTGTAGGTCTGCAGGGCATTGCAGAGGAAGAGCGAGTGGGAAATATACACAAGGCATCAAGAACCTCACAGCAATATTCTGTACAACTGGACAGGCAACCTATTATACCTGACCTTCATCAGCCAGGGCAAGGCAAGGGGGCAAAATCAAGATTGATTTGCATATACTATGCTCTGTTCTCATTAACTTTAAGAGACTAATTAAGATGTGGGTGCCTGAATATTTTGTAGGAGCTGGGCATAGACCAAGTTACAGTTTGAGCATTGAAATAAGCCAAGCAACACACTAGCACTTGCTAGTACAATTCCCTTTGCTAATGATAGGTTTCTTCTGATCTACTTTTTCCTTTCCATTTTTTTTTTTTTTTTTTTTTTGAGTTTCACTTTGGGAAAAACCAATTATGAAATAACAAGGTAAGCACATCCTGAGAAGATAATAAAGTACAACAGATGAAATCAACTCTGAGGTAAATGCCTCAAATCAACATCACCATGTGAGCTAACAGGTAACAGTAACCAGTGCCAAAGAACAAAAGGTTTTGAGTGGCTTATGAACTTTGACGACAGAATTTAAGTTATTCTAAGGATTTATTTTAGGGTTGTTCTTGGTTAGTGCAGTTTAACAAGACTGAGGATCAAAGCAATGCATGGAAAGTAGCAAATAAGCATAAAATAGGTCATAGCAGTCCAACACTGGTGTGCAGTGATAGGTGTAGTGGCTGCCTAGCTACAACTTGAATTTCAAGCGATATCAGCTTCCAAGGGTCTATAAGGCAACCTGGCTCCTCTCTTTCCAGAGCACATTCCATCCTCTATTTCCAACCTTTCACCTTCACTGGAATTGTCTTTTTTTAAAAATTCACCTTTTCCATAAAATTCAGGTGTTTTAAAACAGATTTCTTCTTCTAGGTCAAGAGTAGATCTTCCATTTCACCATATCCTTTCCCTAATACTTGTCAAATGCTCAGCCACTTAAAGCTCTGTATCTATCATCTAGTGCAAGAGAGAAATGGTAGGAAAATGAAAGCACAGTAGAGGTGAACAACCATACTAACACCAGCTAGCCATGGCATAGCAAAGCAAGTAGCTGAATTTTTACACTTATTCCACTTCTAACCTCTGCTAAACCTTCTTCAGGAATTATAAATGGTGCTGTGTGTTGTACACTATCTCTTGCACAGGAAATCAAGGCTTATCTGAGTGGTCCTTCCTCCACTCTGGTAGAAAACAGACCCTCTATTACAATTGCATTTGGCAGAAAATAAATGACACAATGACATTTAATAAATAAATTTAATTTGTATAAGGCCTTTACTTTTTTTTACCATCTTTCCACCAAAATGTTTATGCTTATTTTGTATATGTTACACTGCCCTTTGTTTTCTTCAAAAGCAGAAACTTGTTGCTATGGCAACAGTACTTTTGGTCATAACCTGAAAAGAGCAAATTTGTAATCAGGAACTAAAAGAAAAAGAGCCCTCAAACGTAAAAGATTTCACCCAAATTCCACTGCCAGTTTTTCCAGTAACATTAGATTGTCAATTACATTTTCTCAGCTTTAAGATTCTGCACAGATGGGTGTGCAGCTCTCCTTAGCTGTGGGCCAGTGACAAGGGTGCAGTGAGCTGTACAGAAGGAAGGCATCCAGCTGAAGTGAACCACTGACTCCCTTTACACTCAGAGTAAGACAGGCACCTCTAAATGCATTTCACCTGAAAAGTAGGTGGGATGAGTTACTCCTGGGATGCTTATCTATGCCTCTGGTAAAGAAGCCTTAAGTATGTGACTTATGAAAAGCTACAGTAAGGCAATCTGAGCATGCCTCAGAATCCATCTTCAATAATCACTGTCATTCACAAAGGATTTTTGGTGCTGTCAGAAATAACATATTTTTAAAGTTAAATATTTATTCTGATCTCTCAGTATGCACAGTAGGTTTCCCCCTCATATTTCTAGTTAATTCTCCCTAAGCTATTTTTTCCAAGTGTTCTTAAAGCAGTTTTGTTTCTACTTAGAGAATGTGAACTGGAATGCCACCTAAAAACTTTCGTTATGTATATCACAATTTGTCTTACTCCAGAAGAATCAAAATCTACAATAAACTGATTATCTTCATGCATTCTTCTGGTGAGTGATTAACATACACTTTATACATTATTAAGCTCTGATCCATTAAGATTGACATTACAGAAGTATATATTTCAATGAAATATAATTTTTCCCCTCAGTATTCATAATCTATGACTTTTCATGATCATGGTCTTTTGAATTTCAAGAGAACAGACTGCAAGAAATTACACAAATAAGAATTAAAACAATGGTCCAACAGAAAACTTTCTGGTGAGCAAGCTACAGTGTATACACAAGAATCTGAGGGTAAGTGAGAGAGACAGGGCAAGGTCATCTGAGTTAACATACAGTAGAATCTGATTTTAAGTACCCATCATTCTTACAAAATAGCAATGAATATAGGGCACTTGCGGGTACATGGAAAGAAATTCTATATAAAGACTGAAAAGTGTTTAAAACAGGTAAGTTGATACCTTAACTAAAAGAGACAACATGAAGTACGTCTAATAATGAAAAATTAGTATCAATTGCTGAAGACTTTAAAACAGAACTTTTAATACTTAATGAATTTTCTGAGTAACACTGGCATATGATGCCTATGATGATGCCTGTGTCAATTCACCTCCCCCCATTCAAGGACAGTCTTGGCAAAGACATTCTGTGTAAGAATAAGACATTATTTGTCTGTGTGTACACACAGGCACATGCATATAGAGACGAATAAGGCAGCAAACCACCTTTTTCCTCTAATCTCATGAATTATAAATTTTAGAAATATTAACAGTATTATTCACTTTTTATTGATCTCCTTCTACACACTCTATACGGTATACATTTAGCCACTACTGGATAGTAAGACAGTGAAAACAAAAATCAAATTTAAACAACTACAAACACAAAGTTCAAAACTGAAATTAAATTGGCCAAGTTCTTTAGTTGGGTGCAAGGAGCCTGCATGTAAGAATAAACCTGTAAATAGTGAATCCTTTGAGGTAGAAACCATTGCATAGTGAAACTACTATGAGACCCTGAAGTAAACACAATGAAGAAAAGCACTCATGTATATCACTTACCTGAAATTAAGATCTGATACAGGTGAGGTATCCCATCAAACAGTTAATACCAACCAAAATGTATGAAAATGTGGAAAAACATTCAGAAAAACAGTGAGAAGGAAACCTCAAGGGAACATACTGTGTCTAATATGATGGTACCTAGGTACTACATAATGTTTAGTCCCTATGAAGACCAGTGATGCACAGCAATCACAATCATGTTTGGATTACAGACAGGGAATCATTCAGAGTCTTCCTCAGGACAGAACTGGAGAACCGTGAAAAATAACACCAAGTCAGCAATAGTAAAAGAACTTGCTTACAGTTTGAAGAGCAACTATGAGGAAGTCACATAGCTACTGTCTTTTTCTTTTCAACAAATTATGCCCCTTTCTTTCCTAAAGGCAGAAACACGGAGTACTTTGGCAACCCCACAGCTAGCAGGGTAGAAGATGAGAGGTTTGTCACTTTGCAGTTCTGTGACTCTTCAGCCCAGATATTCAAAAGTAAAAAGACATCCTAGTTGCTCAATTTTAATGATAAATACCTGCTGCAAAATTAAAAAATAAAAATGCACCAAATGGGTAACCTGGCATTAAATTTGACATTAAAACCTAGACTCATAGCTCATCTGTCAGAAAACTTCAGTCAGTAGCCAGAAGACTAGAGTTTATCCCCAGGTAGGTCATGAGTCATTTTAGAGCTTTCTGCCTCACATACACTCAGAATCAGAAAAAACCCAATACAGCAGAGTTGCATAACTCTCATACTAGATCAAGCAAATACAGACTGATTCTGTTCCATTTTTCTGACTCCTCTTGATATGAGTGAATGCACAGAAGGAATGAAAAAGGGCTAGTGAGGAGAGCTTTGGAGAACTGCGTTTTCACAGAAGAAGAAAAGGCTAAAGGAGAATACAGTTGTTGCCTTCCAACATGTTAAGGAGACGTGCAGATAGGAGTGAAACAAGCACTGTGCACTCAAAGGTGCACAGTGAAAGGAAAGGAGGCAATATCCAGATGGCTAGCTAGCTATCTTTAAGCACTGTTAAGTTTCCAAGAAAACTTGTAGAATTCCCAGTTCCTGGAGGTATTCTGAACTCAACCAGACAAGTGGCTGTGCAATGTGACCTGACTTGTAATTTAGCCCTGCTTTGTTTTGGGGTGGGTCTAGGTGACCTTCAGTATGTGTCACAACCCAAGTTTTTGCACAATTCTAAGTTACAGCAGATTTAGGCTTCACTACTATTATCATCAAGTATGAAAATACCCTCTAGAAGCTGAAGGGGTGACAATCTCCTGACTGAAAAGTGTATTTTGAATATTTCTGCCACTTCACACACTCCTACAGCAAATACCTTACTCTGAACTGTGTAATTTGTAATCTGTACCTAAAGGATAGACTGCATTTTAAAGACAATCTAGTAACTAATACAGGGAGCACACTGCAGTTGTACTGTCTCCCAAGAGATTTGATTTCTGGAAACTTCCCAGAAGTGCAGTTTCTAAGAGAAGGTATGGAGTGGTTCCACTTGATATTTATATCAGTGCATGCTTTATATCAGCAACATTTATAATATCTGAAAAATTCTAGCCAGAGTTGATCGGATACTTTTTATGTTTTCTTCCCTACTTTTGGTAGAGGTAATGAAAGTACCAGTACAACATAAGAGGAGAAAAGAAGAGCTGTAAAGTGAAAAGAGATTATGAGCCTGCTCCTTTTACCACTAGCACACGGAGTGGGAAAATAAATGAGCTGACTATAGCCCTGGGAAATGTGAAAAATATGGTGGACAACTGGTGTGCATAAAATTCTACAGTAAATGGAAGACAACACTTACTACTGTAAGCTTGTAGGCCAAATTCAGCAGGTCAGTGATCAGTAGAAATGTACTGCACAGCTCTTGGACCATTAGATGCCATCAGATGAACAGCTTATTTCTGGAAGTAATATATAGTAAATATCAATAGAAGATGGAAAAGGAAAAAAAACCCCACCAAAACTAAAAATAAAGATCACTGGTGGAGATGCATGACATGGATGGAGCCACTGTATAAAACAAACTGGCAGCAGCTATTTTTTTAAGAGTTGAAAGAAAGTCCAGATTTATGAAAAGGTAGAGATACATATAAACAGAGAACTCAGTGATAAATACAAAATATTATAAAATCCAGGCCTCTTTAAAAAAATAATAAAAATTGGGTCTGCCAACTTTAAAGGGACATAAGCTTCAGAGACCTCATTCATAACAGCAGGAAGCAAACCTATTCTTCATGGCCCAACCAGCCACTGCACCATAGCAAACAATAAAGGCAATTCTCAAAGACAAGTGAGCTAGTGCTGCTGTGTTTACACAGTATTTGTTTGTAAAATAAAATATCAACCCTGCACAGCATCCCTGAAAATCTTCGTGAAAAAGTTTAGCAAGGTGCAGACAATTTTCTACAATTTTGGCAAATTAGAGTCTGACTTAATAATAGTTAATAACTACTCAGGCTGTTTTTTGTCATGTTCTTGAGTACCATGGATGTAAGTTTGTATTTATGTGGGCCCTGTATACAAAACAGTAGAATTTCAATAATTGGCTGAACTTTTCAGCAGCATGCAATCCAAATGGGATTTTAATATCTCTTATTTTATTTCTGCTTACAGAGATTTCAGCTTTAAAGAGATTAGTAACAGTTTTAAAGAAGCATTTTTCCTCTATTTACAATTATAGCCAATAAGAGCTAAATTTTTATTGTTGCAAATGTTTATTTATGTATTTCAAAATAACTTGGAAGCAGTTCTCACATCTCATCACAGCTCCTAATTATCTACACAGAGGAGAAAGAAATAACAAAATTCACTCCTTTCACTCCCCAGTCCATGCTACAGGAGCTACAGAGTGAATTACAAAAGTAGAAGGCTGAGACCACAAGAAGAAAAGTGCAATGAAATGCAATTACTGGAAGAACATGGATGGCTTATCTCACAGAAGCTGGAATGGAAGTGTCCTGCCAGGCCCAGGTGATGCTCTCTGGGCTGCTGTCACTCCCTTCACGGAGGCAGCACTGCTGGGGTTTGAGGAGCACAAGCAGACAAAGAGCCACATGGTCTCAGCTGGTTCACAGCTCAGAACTTTGCACAGAAGGGTCTTTGAGCTCCTGTTGCTGAGTCAGTCACTTAGACCAAAAGTGCTGCTGCTGCAGGCATCACAAGATAACAGCTCTAAAAATGGTGCTTGATTTCCTTCAGAGAAGAGACTAGACCAGCCTGGAATCCCCACCAGATTGAGCAACAGGCAACCTGCAATGAAGCAGGGATTCCAAGAAAAGATTTATTTTGGTTTTGGATCCATCCACCACATTCTGGCATTCAGAGCAATCTGTAAAATTGAAATTACCATTGTATTTCAACGTGATCATCTGACTCATCCTTCCTATTTACATGGAAGTTTAAAGGTAGCAGTCACATTTTGGCCAGTAGGACGAGGAGCTCTAGAATTACTCTACTGTAGAATGACATTAGAATGAGGCCAGCAAGTGATCTTTAGGGAATTTTCTCTACATCTTTGTCCCTTCTGGTTTTTTCTCTACTGTGGTAATATTCTAAGGCTTGGATCACAAAAAAAAAAAAAAAAAAAATCACATTTTTAAGGTCAATAATTTGGTTTTCTTCCCAATTTAAGTATCTGAAATATAATACACCATATTTTTCTTAGTTATTCTTTCTCAAGGCTGAATGTACATTTGGTACTTTAGACAGGGGGACAACACAGTTAAATGGGAGTGCAAGTTCATTGTTTTCCCTACTATTATTTGAGGACATTCATTATAAAGATATGTCACATTAATGAACAGTGTGGTTCATGCCACCTGCATAGAAACATTATCAGCAACAGCAGCCCTGCAGGTCTCAAAATTTCTTGTCACTTTGGAATGTAGAATCAAATTAGCAAAGCTGTGCTCAAAGGATGAGATTCTGTAAGCTTTTAAACATCTCAGACAGAAATTCGATTAAGATTAATTCAAGCCAAGCAAGCAATTTTAGAGGCGTTGGAAGCAATTTCCTTTCACATCATGGTTGTGTGCTGCTGACATGAATGCCTGGAGAAAAATGTGCTAAGTTACCAGAAACAAGATCTTACTATGGTGCAATACTATGTATGTCCTTGTAAGTTTAGTTTTAAAATATTGATACTAAGGTAACAAAGCTTGTAAAGAAAGACACAAAATATTCTTCATAAATCATAAATAAATTTACTCTAGTGACAGGGCATTGAAATACCACAATCACATTTTCAAGCTGGTTTGTGTCATCAGCTTCTAAAGGTGAGACTCTTCAGAAGAATTTGCTGGATGAATAAGATTTAATCTAATGCCATTTTAGAAAAATGATAGCAGTGCTCATCAAATTATTAGTGCACTGGTAAAGCATTGTGAATCTAAATCCTTCACCACTTCCATTTATTTTATGATGTTGAAAAGGTTATCCTTCAAAAATTGTCAACCAATTCATATAAAAGATTTAATGTTTTAAGGCTAGATAAGATGAAAACATGTCATTATGTCTTTGAAAGCAGATAGATTCTAACAATGGTAAAATTATCATTTTTCAGAAGATGAAAAAAGAATACATGGTTTTCACTTCAGTCTCAATTCAACATAGGCAGCCTAAATCTGTGTAATTATTTCCAAGACACTACAAAATTCAAGGAAAAAAGAGACTGATTTTTTTTCCTATTTAAATTATTTTCTGAATTTAAACTTAGGAATGTTTTTTAGCCATTTTCATTTTGTACACACACACCCATCTCTTTGGATTTTGTTTGGGTTTGGTTTTTTTTCAATAAAGAGGCAGGTTCCACATCTCTAACTTAAAGATAGTTACAAGTTGTTCCTTTTCTTAGTCACCATTCAGAGTTTTTAAAAGCAGTGGCTGGAACAAAATAAAGGATGAATAATAAAATCCCAGCCTGACAGTCATTCCCATAAAGACATTCCCATTATTATGCAAAAGGGAACTTGCTTTCAAGCAAGGATAGGTGACCATGAAAAGAAGAAATACATTGTTAGGAAGAAAATATACAAAACTGAAAGAATGGAATTAATAACAAATATGTACAAAATTCTAAGAAAATATTGAAAGGCATAGTAGTATTCTACAAGTTGGTTACCATCTGTCCTTGCATAAGGATTAGCAAACACATGAAACAGAGAAATGTTCTCTTTCACCTTCATACTGAAAGCATTCTAGCAGTGTTTTCTAAATGGCTACCCAGACAGGGAGTACAAGCTAAGTACACATTTCAAGGACAAGGTGGGTCTTAAGATTATTTGCTCCAGTTTGCAACGGTTAAAGAATTTAGAAACAATTTCTTAGCAAACTCAAACAACTCATCATGTTTGCACAAACAAAGGGTTATTATTGAGTGATGATTTCTCCATTCTGGATCAAGAGATTACACTCAGCTTTCCATTTCTTTGATCAGTCTCACAAACTGTGAGCAGTGGATTCTTTTCATCCTCAAATGATTCTGCTGGCAATATTTTTAACTAGGCAAGATCACTGTAGTGTCAAAATACTATTCAAACCATTGTTCTTCTTTCTTAGGCCTTATGCTAAGCTTTAGCCTTCACCACTCTTAATATCAATCTACACAGCCCTTTATTAGCACTACCAGAAAAAATGGTAATGGTACAAGAACTCAAACTGGACAACATACCTTTGCAGACTTAAGACTCATAACTGGGGAAGAAATAAACTGGACACGTCCTTCCCAATTTACTCCTTCTCAGAAAGAAAACCAAGCTTTTGAAACATTCTAAATCTGATCATTCTCATTGGCAGAAGGCAGATCAGCATTCTATTATAGTTTGATGGAAAAGATACAATGATTTTCTGTATCAAAAAGAGGAGTGTCAACCTCTTCATGCCACTAGCTCTAGGAGACGGCCATAAGAGTCCAAAATTGTGCCCTCTAGCTCCAAATATGTAGAATCATAGAAGCACAGAATCATTTAGGTTGGAAAAAGCCTCTAATCGTGAATCCAGCCTTGCCAAGTCCAACATCCAACAATAAACCTTTGCTCTAAGTGCCACATCTGCATGTATTTTAAATATAATCCCCTCCAGGGATGGTGACTCAACCACTTCCCTGGGCATACTCCTCAAATGTTTGGCAATCCTTTTGGTGAAGAAATCTTTTCTAACATCCAATATTAATTTCCCCTGGCAAAACTTGAAGTTGTTTCCTCTTGTCCTATCTCTGGTTAATTGGGGAAAGAGACTGATTCCCACTTCACTACAACCTCCTTTCAGACAGTTGTAGAGAGTAATAAGATCTTCCCTGAGCTTCCTTTTTTGCCAAGTTAAACAACCCCAACTCCTTCACCTTCTCCAGATCCTTCACCATCTTTGTTGTCTTTGATGAACTATGATTAGACAAAGAGGCTGTATTAAAAAATGTGAATCACTATTCATGCTATGATCATAAATTCCCAGAGACTGTCACTGCTATCTAAAAATCAGCCCAGTCCTTTACAACTTAATTTTAGTGATAATTTTTTCCCATTACTGTATGTTGTCTACAGTCCTTTGTCAGCATTTAGGAAATCAAATGCATTTTGAATGACCAGAGTTAACAGACAAACATTCAAATGGCAGCCTCATTCTTGATGACGTGTAATTCAGATCCAGCATTATTCCGCAATTAATGCTTTTTTCAACCATGGGTATAGAACAATTTCATTTTCAAAACACAAAAATTGATTAGTTCCAATTATGAGGTTTAAAATAAGTGGATAAAATGAAATGACTTTGTGCTATATTGCACTGAATTACTGAATGAGTCCTCCTGGCTTCCATGGCATTATGACAAGTTGTAGATAAAATTACCTCAAGCAGAAAACAAACAGTGTTTAGACAGAACCTGTAACATCATAGATTTATACACACACACCAAATCAAACAGCTTCCTTTAATCAGGAGAGAAAAAACTGAGAAGATGAGAGCAATGAGCTTTGAATGTGAACATAGCAAAAACAAGAGGACATGAGTTCTTGATTCATTTGAAAGACCATTTCAGGCAGTGGCCAAAAGGGGCATGTTACATACTGGTGACCAACAAATTTATGTACACAAGGAAAGCAGAAACAGAGGGATTGAGTACCAGAAAAAGTGGAGAGTTGAAAAAATAGCTTGAATGAGTCAATTTATTGCTTGTATTCCCCTGAATTCTCCTCCATCTTTATTTGATAAATGTTATTTTGTTAAATACAAATTTCTTTCTAATTTATATGAGTTTTTCAGACTGATTCAATATCCTTCATTTCCAAAATGTTACATCTTCTTAAGCAGTGTTAAGAGTGGTTGCCAACTCTATCTGTTCCAGGCTCTCTCCTATGAGGTTTTCGTTCTTTCATTTCTACAGCACGAAGTAAAACAATAAGGAAAAAAATAAGCAGGAGAAACGGGGAATGGAAATAAAACCATTAAGTCCACAGTCCTAACTAAATAAGAGCAAGAATGAATTATATACCTCTTCAAACACTTGAAGGTTGTGAACACCCAACAATGAAATCAAACAGTGAGAGAAATAGTATTCCTGAGGAAACTTGTGGTAATACTGACCAATACCATAGGAAATACATTTGCTTTATACTAAAGAGAACAAGCAAAGTGTAAAGGAAAGAAAGTAAGTAGAGGATTTCCTGGTTCCAAATTTCCATGTGTACTCTTTTTAAAATTCTCTGTATTTCCTTGTGTGTAAGCTAGTCCATCATTTTGGTTCTTCCTGCCTCTCTCTCTCAGAACCTTTTCCAGGTCAACCAGATTGCTTTTGAAATAAGAGCAGAACAGTCATGTAATTACCAAGGTAAAATATAGGTGTAGAGTCTAGTACTTTTATGTTCTTTGTTTTGTTCCCTTCCTCTCCATTGGCCTGACGAATTCATATATAATCCCCTGTTCTCCTGTGTAGCAATGGCCTGTTCAGAGTCCATTATTTTGAACGTGATACTAGAACTTTTCACTTTCTTGAATGATTTTACATTTATCTGGGTTGGATTTCATAATTTTGCTTTTTAGTCTTGTCTCTTGCTATAATCTTCTGAAATTTCTTAACAGATCACCTTTTTTCTTTAGTACCATGACTAACCAGTAAACCAAAAAAGTCAACAAAATCTTTTCATAAAGCAATTTGTGAACACTTTAGAAGTGCACAAACAAACTTTTGAAGAATTCTGCTGGTGTCTTGCCTCTACTGTTAAAACATTTCATGTGAAATAACTTCAGTAATTTCTACCCTGCAGGTGAATTTTCAGATGGACGCAGACTGAAGTCCAAGCTAAAACCTAAATGGAAGAAAATAAACCTTAAGGTCACCATATCTCTGTAACTCAAGCCAGCTTTTTCACCAAATGCTGATTCTCACTTGTACTTTCATTTTTATTTTCAACAGAAAACACAGAAAAGCTCAGTAAAACTTATCTGAATACATAGCTTATGGAAAGAGGAAAAGATAGAATCCTGTAACTCACTTGGCACCTTCAGACCAAGATGGAGAAAATGTTACAGAGACAAGTCCTTGACTAAAATTTACTCACAGAACAAGACTAGATGCCCCCTAACCTCATCTATAGTATAATATATAGTATTATAGTATAATATTTTCATCAAATATATTAAGAACAGCATAAAAAAAGACAAAAAATGGGGAAAGTTTTTATTTATAATATACCACATTAAACTTATCATATCACATTAAACTTTGTGAATCATGAGATGTCATAACAGTGCTTTGTAAGAAAGTAAAGATGTAGAAATAAATCAGACTGCCTCAACCAATTTCCTTCCAGTAAAAGCATCTAGGACTAGAAGCAGCCCTATAACCTTAAATTAACTTGCACAAATTGGAAATTAAGGATTCAAAATTAGATAGACATTCAAATAAATGTACATGTTTTGTTCAACATGAAGATCTTCTCTAAGAAGTCTACTTTTGCATAAATGTCAGATTTGATGGAAAAAAAACCCTTAAAAAAATTAATATTATTTTCTGGTTTCATTTTTCCAAGGTCTTCGTATAGGCTCAGTGGTGTGGAAAAGTGACTAATACAAGATTTTGATGTGTCTTTGCCTGTCAAGACAACAGGTCCATGTGTGGAATACCTGAAACTGTTGACTGAAACTGAGATGCAGAGTCATCTATGAAAAAAATGGTCTGTGATATGTGGCAGAAATCTGTTTCTATTTGGAAACATGATGAGAAAACAACATGAACATCACTTTTCTAATCATACAAAATTGCCAGGTTGATTTTCAAGTCGTTATCCCTGTAATCAGATAAAAAGTTTTCAACACCAAATTGTTTCCATTTGTGGTCCCTTGATCACAGCTTGTCTAGACTATTCTAACAATACTTTCTGTTTAGAATAAATGCTTGTACCATCTGCACTGTAAATGAATAGGAAAAAATGATTTTAGAACACTACCCTTCACAAGCTTTGTCTGACTGACTGTATTCCTCCAAGAACTCGGCTATGTCATGAACACAAGGAAGCATTCCTCAGAAGTCAGTTTACTTGCTCATTTGTATTTGAGGCACAGACTTTTTTCACTACTGAGATAAGCAGTTTCTACTTTAAGACAGGGAAAAGATGCTCTCCAGCATAAAATGATTCAGAAAAAGTGCACAAAGAGGATTGCTTCATATATCTTGAACTTGAAAAAAAATCTCCCAATTGGCCATGTTCCTGAATATTTTTGTTAAACAATACCACCAGTAGATTCTAATCGTAGCTTGGTTGAACCAAATATTTCTTCAGTGGCCTGTGTAAATTGTTTGCTTTTATGCAAAAAATTATAAAAGAGATAATAAGAAAAAAATCTTGGAAAGATCAGATTTGTTTATAAATCATATTTGACATTGTCAGTGAGTATATTAGTAATTACGGGGGGGAAAAAAGCAAAAATGTCATAACAAAACCTAATTCCTATTTTACTCTCACTTCAGAGGCAGGAAGGAATGGCTGTTTAACACACACTACTAAATTTAAGCCCTGTCTAAGCATAATCTTGTCTATCCATAGTGGCTTTAATTGTAGTAACTGTTCTGAGTGAATAATACAGATGAAAGGGGTCATTGAGTACACAAACAAAAAAATAAACGTATCTTACATCTAAATATATAAAAATCAGATATAAAATTTATTAAATTATAAATATTTGCTTTAAAGTAGTTTTAAGAAGTGAAGTATATTTATATACATTGCAGACTTACACTATCAACTGCTTATCTCAGTTACAAGAAGTACCTAGAGATGGTGGTAGTGGTGGTAACTGGTGATCAAGCAGCAAAGACGTAGGCTGGTCTGAGGAGGAAGCTGTTTGGAAACTGTTTCAAATACTTTTTTTTCTTGCTTTTGGCCAGCCAGAAAAAAAGATGGGGTTTGGCTAGCATGCCATTTTTATCTCAGCCTCTTTCCTGGGTACATTAACTTCCTCCTGTAGAAGTGTTCTAGCAACCGTACTTGTTAGGCCTCTCTGGTTGTGGCAAATCAACTAATAACCTAGTCTTCCAGCAAACAAGCAGTTCCCTACCATGTCAAAGTAGCAGAAATGTCAGAACTGTTCTTGCTTACTTTCTTCATGACAGTCTGTAAACACAGAAAAATTAAAAAAGAAAATCTGTAGATGAGAGAAATGTATGCTGAATTGCAGAGATCATGAAACAGAGACATGTAGGAATCCCATTCTGTAGATCAAAGCTCACTCCTATCGTTTGTTCTTTACAAGCCAGAAATAAAAATCTAACATTCAGCTTTATTTTGAGCATAGCCTAAAATTAGACGACAACTGATTTCTGCCATTAGAAATGAAACTTCATGAAAGCAAGAAGTCTCCCAGCAGTAAGGATGTTCAAATATGGTTCTGAATTCAAATATATTTTAACCCATTAGACATTAGGTTGATGGGGGACTGTGAGTATTATAACACATTGCCAACCTTACTGTGCTAACTTTTTAGAAGAGCCATGGGATTATACAGAAAAAAGTCAAGAATCATATTTTGCAGATAATGTAATATACTGTGGTTCAGAATGCTATAGTATATAGAGAATATTCAATGATAGGCAGAAATATTCTGTGTAGCTAGGTTCTTATATGTAGAGATACAACCACAACTGTTTAGGATTATCCTGATTATGTTAAGTTTAGAGTTTGGAACACTAACAAAAATATGTTAGAGGCACGTGTGAAGCACTTACAAAAACTGTAATGTGTGAAAATCTCTAGCCACATACAAACCATAAATGTGTTACTGAAAATTGCAACATTTGTCTTTCCAGCTTTCATTATCAAAGCTGTGATTTTCTCAGCATGTTCACTGGCAAACTGCACTGCTTTGAAACTAATAAAGTCAGCAACACTCTGCTATCCCTGATATTACAGGAAGAACACTAAAAATACTAACAGAGAAAACTCAGACACATCCATCCATGAACAAGGGATTTCTGCAATTGTATTTACCATTTCCAGGGAGAAGGCCTAATCTTTAGTAACTATGAACAATATAGATTTCATATCTGCAAATTTCAAAAAACAAAATATCTCTAATAAAACTGACATTTAGCAATGTTCCCATCTACTTCAGCCATCAGTATATGTATTTACAGATTTTTAATATGAAATATTTACCAAGGATATAGAATTTGTCATGTGTTGGGAAAATGAATAGACTTCACTATACCACAAACCAATTTATGGCCATACATCTAACTGCAAAGGAGATTATTTGTACCTACAGTAGTTATACCATATTTCCAAATATTGATAGTACTTGCTGATATAATTTTTGTGTGCTTTTAGTTTTAGAACAAAATTTCTGTTTATGAATAAAGCATTATTTGAGTATTCAAAGCTGCAGACAAATACATTATATTTATTATTGACACATATTTCAGAAACAAGCATGCATAAATCATGTCATACAAGTTCCAAGATGCAACAAGTCTCTCCTAGCTGCTCTTGAAAGGAATAATAGTGTGTGTGTGCCATATTGAATATTCTCTTTACAATAAAAATGGATTTCCCTTTCCCCATAATACAGTGCTTTTACTAATAACAGGGAATGCAAGTTGTACCAGTGCACATATCTAATTCATCCAGCCTCTGTAAAATCCAGCTTAACCTCCTAACAAGAAAGAGAGTTGGACTAAAAAGTTTACAAGAAAATATTTAAACATTTCCAGAAGTTGATGAACTCCATTACTTAAATGAGTGTTTTGTGCAAACTTGCCTATCTCATTTCCTTTAATCTGAAAACGAACTTTATAACTCTTCCAAATACAGTGTTCTAATGCTCAAACTAATTCTAAAGAATTAGAATTTTAATTATAATATCACAGTTATAGTGGATTAGAGAAAAGCGACTAAGGAAATTGTTCCATTAGACCATAAATCTTCTTTGAAACCTTTGTTTAATTTCTGTATAAACACCTACAGAAACATTTCCTGAAATATTGTTTTGATTGCTTGAAACTAGAAGAACACTTTAGGCAAATGCATAGGAGTGGGTGAGCGAGCTGATGAGGGGTTTCTATAGAGAACTAAATTCACTCAGAATTATATGATTAGGAAGTTCCTCTCCTTACGCACCTGAAGAGATCACATCTCTTTCCATTGTCTGGAAACTTAATGTGGAGTGATTATTTTAGCCAAAGAGCTGTAGTTAGTCACTGTTACCACACGCCTTCCCCTCATCTCCTAGGCCACCCCTTGCCCAGAAGCTTGCAGAAGGTCAGCCCTTCTGGAAGCACTCAGAGGTGTGCAGAACATTCAGCTCAAACACAGACAATGTTCCTGTCCCCTCCCCTCCTCCTGGCCTCAGTAGAATTGCTTCAGCCTGACCAGGACACCATGGACACCATAGCTGTGACCTCTGATGCTGTGCATACATTCTCAAGAATGAATACAAATGTCATTGCTACACCAATATAAATCACCTTTAAAATTACTGTTGGTTTTAAACCTTCAAGCCACCAGATTTGCCTTTGAGAGATTTGTGCTCTTTGTAGGAACACAATGGGCTGCACTGGCCCAGCTGTATTCATAATTGTAACAGTAGAATTGTAAAGTGGTTAGTTAAATTGAACACCTAAACATCCTCCCATCTCTTTGTTAAGCAAAATACAGATAAAAGAATAAATTCTGCCAAGAATAAAGTCAAGTATATTCTACAAGAAACAGAAATTTCAAATTATATTGGGTAGAGTGACCCATTAGCCCCTAAACCAGAAAGATTTTCTAAATATTTCTAGAGTCTTAAACTGAGGAATTGATGAAAACAGTCTCTGTTTCTTTTAAGTTCTGAAAGCCAACTTTAAATGTATCTTAATGCAGGTGTATTTTTACAAAATTTGTGTTAAAAAGTCTAAATAAAAAGAAAGCAGTGGTCCTAATAAACTGGCATATGTAAAAAAGCAGAATACACAAAAATATAACACTTCCAGCTTAAAATATTCCAAGTCTAAACATAAACTGAGTCTAAAATACAAGTTTTGTTGAAAGCAGATTAATCTAATGCAATAACGTTATTATGTCCTCTGTTCTTTTTTCTGACAATTTTATTGACGTTTCATTCAATCTGCATTTATAAATAAGGGTTATGATCCTTTTAAACGGTATTATTTGACTAATACTTTTACATTGTCATGATAAGAAATAGTTATTATTCTCTGTTGCAGAAAAATTACAATGTATTGCTCATTAGCATTATAATTCTCCTTAAAAAGCAACCTTACAATACAAATTAACCTGTGAAAAATACAGAAAAGGACAATCTTCAAGACTGCACATCTACACAGGCTTCTCTAAATCTAATTTTTTCTTTGAAAAAAGAAATAATGGCTTAATAATAATTGTAAAAAAGAACAAAATAGTATCTAAATAGGTGCAGAAAAATCACCTTCTCCAAGCATCCTAAACTCAAGCCAGAACATTTCTTAAATTTTAAAAGAAAGCAGATCTTTTAGATTCATGTTTCTGGTCTAGTTGGAGTTTCATGAGCTAAATATGAAACAAAGTGCTGAAAACTTTAATGTCACCAATTTGTCAAGAAGAAAAATTTTAAACAGCAAAATGAAATAGGTGTTCTTACTAATGTATTTGTTTAATGTTTTAGACTCATAACAGTTGAATACAGTAATTATTTATCTTTTTTTATCATTCTAATTTCCGCAGAAGTTATCTTCACTGTAGGAATTGCTGCACATCCGGGGTTGCAGATTTCTATACATCTTTTTCTCTTTGAGTGTTTATGTGAACCTTCTTCCTTTAATTCAATTGTAGACACTGCCAAAATGTGTCTACTCACATGCCAAAAATCAAAATAGTCATCACATAGTCTCTATTCTACTCTAAAGTTTAGTATTTTTCACACATAAAATTTCAAACAGTAGTATGTGAGCCAGTCCTGTCTGCAGAAGGCAGGAAAACAACTGTTTAACTGAAACCACTTGCCAAAAAAAGGCCAAGTACTGTCAGCTTGCCAAATTCATTGTTTTTGTGTAACCTGAATGCTTCAACAGAAGGCTGTGGGAAAATCTGTAGCCAGTCTCAACTGTAAAAAGAAATCACCATCTATTTTGTAATTTGTCTTCTGTATGCAACTTGAACTACAAAAGAATTGCTCTGCAATCATAACTATTCACTGTAACAACAATTTAATTTCCTTTCTATTTACATGGGAGCAAAAGCAATCCTCAAAACACTGTCCTCTTTACAGAATGACTCCACAGATCCCAACTGTAAAGGACTCCAACCCCCCTGTTCAGGAGGTTGGTAAGTATAATTTGTTTCTATGAGAAGAGAACATTTCTTAGTTTCTTTTGTTTGTTCTAAACATTCAGTGGTGATATTCAGCTTTCCTGCAATGATTATGCTCTCCCATATCATCAGAAATATGTTTCAGAACCTCTGGAACTAAAACTTTCCTTTATTGAGCTTCAAATAGAAGAAAAAGATGACAGTACACCTAAAGGTGTGAAACTTCTTTCAGGCTAGTTCTTTTATAGGTTATAGCCAGGAATCAGACACCTGATTACTACCCTAAAGGTTTTCTCCATTTGATTCTCCAGAATTACTTTAAATTAGTTTTTCCTTTACCCAGAAAATGATACCTTTGTCAGTTCCAACAGGTGTGACATGATTCCTTGTCAAATTTTCAGTAAAAATAATTGGGTTTACAGCTTTTCTCTGCTGCCTCTATTTTAACAACAATTCATTTTTCCTTTCCAGACATGGAAGAAGTGTTTAAAAATTCTGTATGGGTTTTGTTTTTCAATAGAGTATGTTGCTTTATACAGATTTATTTTTTTATTATTTTATTTTTTAAATCTGCACAACAGTGATAACAACATCTACTGAAAAGGTACTCACTTACTGGGAAGCTTTCAAGGCAATGAAGTTCTGATGGCCATGGATGTGCTGATTCCACCACTCTTGGTAAGGGGAGGAACTTCTGGCCTATCCTACAAGGAAATGTAACAACTCCCAATTCAGAGAATCAGCAACAGCTGGAAACAGTAATTATGGAGAAAACAAGATAGCCTTATAAACTGCAAACTGTTTCCTTCTCATGGTTAGCCAGCCCTAGTAAAGAAATAAACACATACAAGAATGAAGTCTGGCCTGTCTTTAACAGAATGAGAAAACACCCACTGAATTAATTGATGTTGACATTTCATCCAAGACATTATTAGACACTGATGAGTAAGAAATCAAAGTAGTGTTAAGTTATGCAAGATAAACGTACAATGCACCTTTAAAGCTACCCAAAGCCCAGGTTTTATCCTGCCCAACCATTTCAGCTTTGCAAAATGAAACCATCAGCATAATTTTTACCACCAAAACATAGGCTTTTTTCTTCTGCCTTACTTTGACCACCAGGTTTCCCTCATGCTAGTTTTCTAACTTTTCATTTCCTTACCCCATACACATTCTGAGCAATTTTTTTCTGCTCTTCATTGTGTTTCACATGTTTCAGACTTTTTTTTACAGAATATTATGTATAAGTACACACAAGTAACAAAATTCCACAGGTATCTACAATTCTGAACTACAGAAACATGTCCTTTTCTTCACATGTGAACTCTTGACACATAAAACTCATCAAAGCTGATTGATCTCAGCTCTGTTTACACAATTAACTCTAGATGCACAAATAGAGGAGGAAATATAACCCCAACATGCTAGAGAAGGAAAGAACAGTTCCTTGAGCAGAAGATATGTAACTTTGTTGAAGAACAAAGAAATAATTTCTTGATAAGGTCCCAATTATGTCTTTAATTTCAAAAGCTTTTTTACATAACTTTTCAAATAATTTTTACTTTATTTTCAGAGTTCTTCACCCAACACCTCTGTAAATTATTTTTTTCACAAAGGAATTCAGAAACAGAAGAGACAATGTATTACAAATGCCTTAAAATAAATGAAAAGTTTTCATAAAGTCTGCAGTAAAAATCAGATCTAAGTAAGCTCTACATCATGTGGCATCACATGCAGTTCCTTTTGCCATTTGCTGGGTGCAACTGGCAATTCACATCTCTTCTGGTAATTATATGCCACATAAATATTTCAGGCCACAATAATTATGTAAACCCTATTTGATAGAGGCTGCCATGTATATAAGTACATTTTCCTGCTCTCTGTAGGGTAGTTTGAACAACTCAGCATGACTCGATCAGCATAGGAAATACATGCATTTTTGTGTGTATCCATGATATAATTCCTCTTAAAAATTACAGATTTGAATTATTGCATCTTTTTCTAGTCAGGCTTATGAACAAAGCAGAAGTTCATGCCATTACTTTATATAAATGTATGGTGTGAGAGCAGTCAAACACTTCTCTTGAAAGTATATATTTGAATATTTTACAAGTTTTGCAGTTGGTACATCACATGTGAAGTAAATGAATTCCCATGGAAAGACTTCATTATTTTCCTAATTTCTGCTGGGAGTCACAGAGGTGCCCTTTTCTTTGTCTTTCACAAACAATTAACCTTTTGCCTTGTATGCAATTGGCTGAGAGCAATCCTAAGTGGCTCAGAAAATAATTTACAGCAGAAATTGTACAAAGTTAATTAGTATTAGTCTAAGGTTATTCATATATTATCAACCCAAGAAAATGGTCGGCATGACCCTCACGGAACTTTAAGCAACAGCTGAGTCTTCTCATCATCTGCTGCAGAGCTTTAATGCTAATCAGGTTCCAGTATAGACACAGGTCTTTTAACCATGGCCATTTTAAGTCTGAATGTTAAAACTTCTAAAAGTACAGGTATATACAAGCATGCAAAGTATGCTTGTATATGCATGCATACTCTATGCTATTCCTCACTTCTTACATTAAATAAAACAGAAACAAGCAAACAGCTAAAACTAGAGGTACTCTCTTATAATTTTACCTGGGAATGTTTTTCCTTTTTCTCATTTTTGGAGATCAGTTAATTCAGTTTTTGCGGATTGTTTCTGCCTAAAGATTAAGCCCCTTTAGAATTAATTATGATCATGATTACTTCCAAAGACAGAATCAAGGCATAGAGAACACAGTCTCAATTTTAATTTTGGTGAAACAGAAAGGGAGCTCTCAGTGTGCTTCTTATACTACTTGAAGTACACATTATTTGATTTCCAAATATTTGCACTGCTAGTTGTGCATGTGAGAGACTGGAGGGTTATGGGTTAGTAACTCAAAACATTCCCCAGTTGGGATAGCATCAGAGGCTTTTATTGGAGATGGGTTTGGAGATGGAGTTCAGCTTTTGGGTATTTGTATTAACAGCTAGTCCACACTTCCTTTCGGCACCTATGGCAAGTGCGTCCACCAGCAGCCAGTCTATTCTATGGAATCACTTTTACCATCATATGCCTTAGCTATCAGCTAAATTTAACTGACAGTCTCACTTACAGAGTAGACTTACATTCCCTATTTGGGGACATGACTGTGTAAGTTGCTAACTAATTAAAGGTCACTCCAAAATCCTAAAATACAGTTACAATGGCCAACAACCTTCCAGATCACAATATCTCAACATGGGTATTTAATGGGAGCTCTGTTTCATTGACTCCTGCACATGGGCATGGTTTGGCTGCTGAGTACAGGCAGCAGATGATCTCCAAAGAAGAGCTATGGCCAGGCCAGGTCCATCCAGGGATTCAGTCATGGCCATGTCAACACCACCTACATTGCTGAATGTTGTAAAGGCACCAGCTTTGCCCTGGCACTGCAGGGCAGGAAGGACAATGCTCAAATCCTTGTTTCTAAGAACTGGGAGGAGTGGGGGAAGAAGAAAAATACCTTCTGCATGGACTGCTCCTATCATGGCACACAGGCATGTGAGGCAGCCCCTGGAGCACAGTGAACCATTTCTTCACGGTGCCAAACACCAGGGGCCAATCTGGCCACCCACACTGCTCAGCCAGCAGTGCCTGCCATTGCATCGGGCCAGCACAGCCCACAGAGACATGGCACATCACCAGAACCTGGGAACAGAAAACATTTAGGGGCTGGTTTTGGCTGGTGTAAGGCTTCAGACGAGTAAGACATCTGAGCAGGGTAGTTATGAACACTGGGTCAATGGTACCTTGGGTGCAAGTCATCAGCAAAGTTTAACAGCAAGAGTGGATAACTGAAAAGACTTTTGTCTTTTACTTTGAGGAATAGTGATTTAGGTCTCCAGCCCATTCTGGAGGTCATTGGGAATGAACCAAATAGTCCCTTTTGGTTTTATAATCAATCAGTCTGCAAAGTCTAGTTAAATTTTAGCGTGTGGAGAAGTGAATTGGGTAGCTGGTCAAAAGAGCTCCACTTTGAGATGGCTTACAGTTATCTTGTGGAAAATTTCTCATTGCTGATCTGAGAGCCTCTTAAATTCTTTCTGCAACTCACTTCATATCTCAAAACCATATTACAGCTTAAATAATGTCTCCTATAAACATTGTCAAGCTGAGTCAGTATCTCTGTGGTTGCTGGAAAGTAAAAAAGCCTGATCCCTGATTAAAGAAAAACTCAAAAGATCTGCCATATTAAATCATTGCTTTAGAGAAGAATTAATCACTTTTAAAAACAGTGAACCCTCAGATATTTCCTTCTTGATTCTCCTGAGTTTTTAAAGATTAAGTATAATAAGGATTTTTTTGTACTTTTGCCAGTTTTAAACTTCAGAGGAAAATGTGATTCTGAAAGTTGAACTCAGATTCTAGTATAAAGAATTACAGTCCACTAAAGTTCAAAAACCAAATTAACAAAAAAGACAATACAAAGGAATCAAAATCGAATATAAAATAAGTCCTTTACAAAAATTGAGAGAAACACAGTAGCTCAGCAGAATACAGAGCATGTGAAAAGAGAATGGTGATTTGGAAAGTTGGAAAAAGAAGATAAAATTACATCTTGCTTATACTTGTGTAGACTGGAGATATTTGCATCTGGAATAATGAGATTTTTTTTTTATTTTTTTTTTATTTTTTTTTTTTTCCTTAGGAAACCTCTCTTTTATTATTGACTTCTAGAAGAATATGAACATTTTAACAACAGATGCAAACGGTTTAACAATTTGACTCAGTTTAACAAAACCCCAACATAGCATCCTGCTCTGAACTTGATAAAATTGGTTATTTTTCTGGTTTCAGTTTCTTTTGTGAAGCTGGGTAAGTGAAAATATGAAAACATGCTGGTATACCAATGGCAGAAGGCTGGCTGATTGCAAAAGTTACATTTATAAGCAACAGGATGAACTAAAGAATATCTATTCAGATTTCAGAATAAATAATTCAGGGAACAGTTAACAGTCCATTGTAAGTAAGCATAAGAAGTCCCACTGATGAGAGTGGGTTTGGCTCCAATCCTACAGCTATAATCCTAACATTTACAGTCTGTGCTTGGGCCTCTGAACTCCTTGCATATCTTGAAGCTCAGCTCTGTGAAACAAATGAGATTTTGCATATGACCATACATTCTAAGATGAAGCATCATCCCTAGTTTATGGGGTTTATTTATTTATATAGATGTCAAGTTTGACACCTGCCTGTTTTGTCTGTTCTTCTGAGCAATGCATCATTGCAGATTGTAGGTAACTGTGCTGTTATCCATCTAGAAATTTAGTGGGGTTTTAAGCTTCCCTAAGTTTTCATGTTTGCTTTTAACACTCCATCAAACATTTATTTTACCTCCGAGCAAACATATGTTAAGCATAAATGTCTACTTTACATAGTAGTACAAGGGGAAAGCATTATTTATTGATAGTAAAAAAAAAAACAAAAACAAAAAAACCAAAAAACCAACAAAAACCTCTTGAGGAAATAACCACATATTATTTACTGGCAAAATCATGGCAGTACTCTGTCTGGATTACACTGGTAATGCTCAGGAAATCCTTGTAAAGTTAATACAAATATTTTAAAATATTTATTAAAATACTCCAACACACTGCAGATTGCTTTGTTCCATCACATTCCATCTTTCAATCCATTCACATCCAGTTGAATCAGAGGAAAGGAAGACATGTGGCAGGCTTTCTAAATTACCTGTCAGAATAAGGTAAGAAGACATTAGAGAAAGAGCAGAAGACATGACAAGACATGGCTGGGGAGTGTACCATAGCCCTTGGAAGAAGATTGAGGCCAAACTGCTGAAGTAACAAACAGGATTAAATATCTCTTAATGTCACAAAAAGTCTCTCTCCTTATTTGCTTAAGTCAGGGGACAAAGATAACAACAGAGAAGAGCTTTTTGAGAGGAAGTTAGCTAAAACCTAGCAGGATCACAGAATCTACAGCATAAATGGAGATACTGCTAAATGGATAAAATGTTAGAAGCAACGTAATAATGAAACCTCCTGCTTAATTTTAAGCATCTTCCAAAATAGATATCATAATTAGTATTTTCTTTCATCAAAGCAAATGCATTCTTCTACAATGTGGTTTATATATGCACTTAGGGGACACCAAGTGTAGCAAAATATACATAAAGTAGGAAAGTTAGTGCAGAAACACCGAAAATGAAATGGAAGTGCAGATGGCACAAAGCACATCTTCAGACAGTTGACTCAAAAGGGAATCTACAGTTTTGCTAGAGTTTTGTAGAAGGAACTTGAAATTTCTACTTCAACTTGCTTAAGGAAATTTTCATTAAAATAGACCTTCTGCTAGGTTGTCAGTTCCCAACCAGAGTTTTCTATGGGTTCATTAAATCTGCTAGTTTTAAGAATTCGAAAGTGGTAACTAAATGAAGTATTGTAAAGAGTACACTATTATTTAGGTTTTACTATTATTTGAAATCTGTGAACTCATAAATTTCCTATTTAAGGCAATAAATTATAACTAATTTTTCTTTCTTTTTTTTTTTTTTTTCGTAGCTCTTTCCTTTTCTTTCCTAGCTGCTTTAACATACCAGCAATTTTTTACTCCCTAAGTCCCTAGGCATGTAACTTAAATTTAGCATGTAATAGAAATGGAATGCATTGAAACATTTTTCAAAGTAATATAAGCACCTGGATGAATAAGCAAAACAAAGCTCCAAGATTTCCATTCATGCACACATCTAGGAGCATCATGCAAAAAGTTATACAAAGAATGTCAGGAGCCATTTAAGCAAGCAATTTCTTCCTGGCTCTTTATTTAATGTAAGACAGTTGCCAAGGAGGTCCCCATTTTCTGAAGTAGTGTAAGAGAGCAAGCACATTGGTCCAACCCCTTCAAAGAACTGGAGCATGAATACTTGATGTTTGACAGTATTCGTACCTCCCTGGCATTCTCTTTCCATCCATCATTATCATCAGTTCATTGCCTCCCCTCAAATGTGAGAGAGTACATCCTTGTCTGTCTGCCAAGAAAAAGTCACTCTACAATGTATTCGAGGTGATTTATGAGCTGAAAGCAAAACAGGCACTGAATAACCAAACACAGATACATGAAGCAGTATCATTTAATCAATTACATTACCCACTTTTATGATACACTTGTGAATTATGTTCTTTTTGCATGTATAATTAGAAGGCAGAACAGATGGTGAAAGCTTAGTTTAAAGGCCTTAGATAAAGTTTTAAAATAACCATTGCTGCCAAGTGATCATTCACTGAAACGGGATATATTTTTCTTTAAGCTATGATTTTGCCATGGTCTAATACACTAGATGGTAATGAGACTGTAAAAACACTTCTCTCCAGGGTCTTACTCTACCAGAGTTCATTGTAATGGAATGTGAACATGGAGTGGAAGATTGGAGGTGGCTCTAATGTACATTGTCATTGCTCATCTAAGTGTACTCTAAAGAATGATGACCGAGCCATCAAGAGGATCATCTTTGAGCCAGCACTACTTTGAGAGGAAGGAAAATATATTCTAATATGTAAGTATTAGTGCTTTAGTCATGTTCCAAGCTCATATATGGACATTTATCAGCAATGTAGTGGTTGTTCATTAACAGCCCAGAAGCTTCATAGATTATAATGAAGCAGGATCTTTCCAGCTGGCAACCTTTCCTGTCCCTCTTATACAACCCACCTAGTGATCAAAGTCTTGCAGATCTCTTTATGCTGTACCCCCAACATGCATCTCACAGTATTTTTCATTTCATAGCAATGCTGAAATTACAGAGGTACCAGGTGTTCTCGAAAAATAATATGCTTTTTATAAAGGTTTTTAATAACAACAATCATTAAGTAGAAGGAAACAGAGAGAGTTGACATGTAGAAATCTTCTGATACCTTTTGAGTCCATGGGTACATTACTGTTGCAGCCCAGCTCTGGAATGACTTTTTGGAGCAAACTTCCGGATTATTCCTACTCACTGTATTTCATCTTGCAGGGGATGCACTCAAAAAATACGGATAATAAATCCTACCTATTAATGCATATTGAGTCTGAGGAAGCCAAGCGGGCATAGGAATAATTTTGAAGTATGTAAAGTGTGGAACAAAAAGAAACAAAAAACGACTGGAAGGTGCTTGCAGACTCCAACTGAAAACAATAGTTTACCATACTGAGACGTAGCTGTGTGTTAGAAATACAATCTACTTCATCCTTAAAGCCAAAAGCCATGGTATTTCCTGTGACAACTAGAACGCCAAATAGCTCATAATAATTTAAATTTAACTACTGGTTATAATAAACACACAGTTTGTATATGTATGCAATTCTCTCACCACAATAGCACAATTTTCCCAAAATATCTTGGTAAACAGGAATTGATGTTCTGAGGTAACTGCTGTTCGGCTTCTTCACCAGTTGAAAATTATGTACTGTATTATTTATGTTACATTCTTAGAGTTAAAAGTTGTACAAACAAAAAGTAATCAACCAAGTAATCAACCAAGTACAAATCAAGTAATCCTTCACATTTAAGATATCCAACACTTTATAAGTACCGTGATCTTCTGAAAAAAAATTACAAATTTTAAATAAATAAAAAGGGAGGTAGCCAGCACTTGTGACTTTACTGTTTGCTGTTGGTATGATACCAAGCAACAGAAACTGCTGCCACTTTTTTTTAATAAAAAAGCCCTTTACAGACCTTAGAGAATAAAGTTTTATGCATAAAATAAATAATGCAGCATTTTCAAGTGCAGAATGTAACTAATACGAAAGCTACAGAAAATCCTCCTCCATAACTAGAGGTAAATTGCATAAGGCTTATCAATTCCTTTGATCCCACTTTAACTGCTGCATTTGTCTCTGCAATAGAGGTTTCTTAGGAGTCTTAGATCTGCTTTGACTTTGCAATATGACATTTTTATCTTAAAACAGATTGAGAAAATAGAAGGACTTTTGTGATCACATCAGAGGATACATTGCAATCTCCACCATACCTAAATCTTATCCTACACTGGAAGAGAACTCCCACACTATCCTGCCTGTTGAAGCATTGCAAAATAGACAGGTGACTGCTTGGTGATTTGAGATCTAGAGAATCACAGCCATTGCTTTTGACTCTTTATAAGCCTAAATTCACACTTTTATTTGTATTTAGCTTTATAGCAACTTGCCCTCTTCAGGCCTTATTCATTAAAGCATAATTTTAAAAACTTTTATTTCTCCAGCACCTCTATGTCCATTTCCCACTGTTGTCAAACATAAAGACAGCCCTTCATCTTGGCCTGTCAACTCTCTCCCCAGAAGGAGCAACTTTTTATGAATTCTATTACTGCCTCACTGCTCACATCCCTGTTGCTCCTTGAATTTGACTCCCTTGTCTGTTTTCTCATACTTTCCTCCTTCCTTTTAAGGATTGTCAAACAAAATGTCTGACGTACTCTACAGATTCCCAGAGGCCAAGTTTTATTTGGCATTTCCATAGCATCACCAACACCTTCAATTCAACACACGCATCTACATTTCCTGCCAAGTGTAAAAACCTGTCTAAGAAGGTCTCAGGTTTACAGAGTGCCACTTATATTAACTAATATTTAAAAACCCCTGTTCATATAGCTACACTTTTATTTTGTTTCCTCAGGATGAATAGTTGCCTTAATAATTTATAAACTTTACTGCTAATAATGTTTTTATACCTTTTAAATTTTTGTCAAATGTGCTGAGTGCCATTTTGTTTTTATTTGCTGTTACGATAATCACTCAACAAAATGTCTCCTATATTTTATAAGCTTTCAATTAGTTATTTTTGGTACCCAATGGCTATATTTCCTTTATATATACCTACAGTTATTTCAGAATTATGTGACTGAGCAAACATAAGCTTTTCAAGATATTTCCAATTCTTTATGCATTTCTTTGTGTAATTTCAGTTGTCACTGCACCATGGGACTCTAATGAGGAGATTTAAAGTATTGGTTTTTTCCTACACCGCCTATATAAATCTCGTCTGGCTGTAATTTGGACACTAGTGGTCAGTTTTTGATCTTAGACTGTTCTGGGATTTTAAATTTCTTACAAAGCACGAAGTTTAGGTCTGATGTCCCTCAGAGCATTCCATTCTTGGTCCAGTACTGCTTCTAATCTTTATGCTGGCACTTAGAGGACAAAATCTTTGGCAGTATTTGCATGTCCCTGCACGGATGCTGATACTCCATTTATCTTTCTTTAACACCTTCTATCCCTCAGGCATTTTTATTGTTCTTAGATCATTTATCCGATGTCCACTACCAGACGTGTTGTAATATTTCCCATCTAAATTCAACCAAAAAAATGAAAGCAGGTTATTTTTACTGGCAAAGGTTGTTAAGCTGCTGTTTTTCTCTTTAGTACATAAGCAATCTCGTATCTAACATTCAATCCAAATATGAAAAGAAGAGAGCTTCCAGTCTGGTTATTAATATTTAAAGCTTAGGTCCATTTGGTTAGCTGATCTTTATTTCTGCTATCATAGACTGCTCTTTTATTATCTTGATATTGATATCTTGGGCTGTGCTTTTATTTCTTGCAGCAAGATATCTGTGAACCTATCCATATTTTGAAATCTACTTTTTTTGACAAATTGGAACTCATAAAGAAGTATTGTTGCCTGTGTCTTCTCTGGAACATTTTAAACTATTCATATTAAACAGTTGAGTTCGTCTCTGGTTGTACAGAGGAAACCTGAAAAAATACCTGCACCCCAATTTTTAAAAACAGACCACAAATCCTAAGAGAGATTGACAGAAGCAAACCTTAAAGCTAGGTCTACTAAGACAAAATATATGGCTCACTTCTGTCACACATAATGGGTTAAAATAAGGCACTCTTGCATAGGTAGTACAGCTGGAGAAACCATATGCAGCCATTCAGTCCCTGCATTGATCCCTTTTAGTACTTTGAATATCAATACACAGGATAATTTTCTTGCTATGTTGCACCAAGAGCTGCTACATCTACCCTTTTTTAGAGCTTATTTTTGGAAAGGTTTTTCATTTTGCATTGCGTCATTCAGTTCTGTTGCAGGTGACTAAATGTGTTAACATGAACAAAAAGATTTCTGAGGCTTGTGTCAGTTACCATTCTTAGGGATAAAAAGTTCTCTGATAATGGATACATGGAGAGAAGGGTACCACTGATGTTGGCAGTACCACAAAGAACAGCAGACTGATGAGTTTGATCTAAAGAGTTAAAACGTGTTTTGTCTGCAGCATTCTTCCATTGTTACCTGTGGCCTGAAAATGGATGAAAACACGCTGGGAAACTGAAGAAAAGAAACATTGGCATGCAAGGACAGCACAGAGTAAAAAGCTAAAGAGATGTTCTAAAGCAATGCAGAGACCAAGAATGAATGTTCTTGCACAAAAAAATTACAGAAGTGCAAACCTTCTTGAGCAAGGGTTCCCTTTACTTTGGACTACTCCACAAAGGAGAAACATCAGTGCTGTGGTAACCACAGGGGGTTTTATATTCCCCTGCAAACAAACACTGCATTTTAAGATGCTTAAACAAACAGAACCTGCAAGCTATCACTAGCACAAATGTTACTTTGACTTGTTTAACAACAGATTATGAAAATTTCCTTCTCACAGTGTGGAGGAAAAGTGAAGTAGAAATTCTGACATTTTGAACAAGGTTTCTGTCTTTTTAGATATATGGCCGAACATGCATTTCTGCATACCTAACACTTTGTTAAATATGTGAAAACCTCTTTGAGCTTTCCATGAGCTGACAAGGAATGAAAGGAGAGTTGTCAAGGAAATTTCTGCAGTACAGTACATTACATATTGGCATTTCTCAGTGCCATTCCCAGACTTCTACCTCTGCCTCAGCTGTCACACTCAGTTGTGGATGGAAAAAATTGCTTTGTCTAATTGCTTAAAATGTATTGAACAAATGAATGTGAAAAGAAGATACTCTAAATTAGGCAAAAAACCCATTAGATTTTACAAGGGCTTGATTTTATAAGTTTAGATTTGATCTTATGCGGGATATCATGGCACTTAGAACTCGAAAACTAGTGCCTGCTTTCCATTTTTATATCAGTGCAGCACATTAAAAATTAAAAATACTATCAACACAAGACTATAACTATATTTTTTAAGATGCAAAATTCTTCTTTATCATTCATACATGTGAGTATACATTTTTCATGTGCATGATTTTCATCCTACAAGCCAGAAAATACATCCATATCCAGCAAAGTCACAAATTGCAATGTCATCACCATCATGAAAATTCAAGCACAGAAACCTCTACTGTAGAGTGTTTATTCATCTATGCTCATGCTGGTTTAAAGTATCTCATAACTGTTGATGATGATTGCCGCAGCCTGTCAGTGACTGGCTTCAGCAAAAGCCATCTGGATGGGACATGGCACAATAATTTCCTCCACCATCTCTAAACATACTTGCAGCTGAGCTTTTCCTCTTTTCAAGATAAGAAAGTAGTTGAATGCTTCTAACATAATAGATTGTCAAAGTCCAATTTATTTATTCCATACAGTATCTGAACATATTGCATACCACATAAGCTCCACAGTTTACATTTACCAACAGATGTTTTTCTTTCTGGAGCAGATGGTATATTGAGTGTACTGTGATATAATTCACATTTGCATTATCAGTCGTGAATGCTAATGCATTCCATAAACTGAGTTTTGTGTTTTGATAAAATATTTTTAATAACCATAGCATCTCTGTATAAATCAATTCATTTGATAATACAACCAAAAAAACCAAATTTCTTTTCTCAGTTGCACAAAAAGACAAGATTTTTCTTGTTCAAAGGTAAGATCTAGGGGGAAAAAATAATAATAAAAAGGAAGGGGCCAGAAAGGTAACAATTTTTTGTTATTGTCTGATCTGTGCATACTTATTTTGGTTTTGGTTGTTAAATATTAAACTTCAAGGTTAAAAAATTCTTACTTTTGCAAGAATTCCAAATTTTCTAAGCTGATGATGATGGTCCTGCTAAATTAAAAAAAAATAAAATCCAAATTATTTTGGATTTTATTCTCAACTTTCATTATTCTGTTATTCTGTTCCCTTAGAGAACCCTGTGGCGTACCATGATTGATGTATCAGCATAATTTGAGATTGTTGTCTCTGTCTGCTTTTAGATGAATTATTTGCAGTAAAATTCAACTAGCACTCAACATCATATGGCTGTTTCTATGATCTTTTTGAAGAGCTAAAAAGGGAAAGTGAACAGTTGTCCTGTTGCAGTAAGAGTAGCTGTCAATCCTCTTTGCTTCTTTTAAAAGGAATTGCTGAGATTACAGATTCTGCAAGCTGGATACTTTTGAAGATACTGTTCCCCTTTCCCAACAGCAAGAAATCATTACCCCTAATAATGGTTTTTCACAACTAGACCATTGAGAGAGATGCTTCTCATACTACAAGTCACTTGTTTTTCTTTAACTCTATTCATTTAATGTAATATACTTCAGGTCTCAGGCAAGCCTCCATTATTGTTTTACAAATACTATGACCTTATCTTGAAACTTGTAACTCATAAGAATTCATCATTATTCATTTTTGTTATTCTTTCTCATTTGTCTGTGGTTGTTTTGTTCAACCTTGTGCATAAAAGTTCATTTTTTCAGGGATCTTTAGGTACTCACCTTATTTGGCATGAGAGGTATATGCTTCCAGGGGTATTTAATACAACTCACTGAGGTTCTTCTTGGGGACTGAAATAATTGTAATATTAAGTTCATCACTGAGGGCTCTGATAATCTTCATATCTTTTCATCCTGCCCTTACATTAGAAGAATGTTTATTCTCTGCTCAGGTCTTCTTTTTAAAAGCTTGCAGTCCTTGATTTGCTGGTAATTTTGTATGATCATTAAACTTCAGTTCAAATGTTTCTTGGAGGCTTTTTTTTTTTTTTGTCTTTTGAAAGCTTTAATGTATAGTCATTTGTTATCTAGTGTAGATTGTCTTAGCAACCATCTGTCACTAAATTTCAAAGTGGAGTGGCCCACCCATCTACGGTTTCTTTCTCACTCAGTTGTTTCTGAAAATCTTTTCCTCTATACACTCTTCTACCAGTGGGGCCTGCAGCACATTTTAAAAATATGTAGTTCATTATGCCCCTTTATTTGCATCTGATAGAAATTTGCCTAGAGCTGTTGAGTGTCCAATTTCTTGGTCATATGTAGTTAAAGGGAACCTCTGGGTGCTTCAGGTAAGTAAAAGAAAGGGACTGTGTGCCTCTTTTACAGGGAGGAGGAGAGCATTTGTTCTGTGGTTGACAGTGGAGCCTTTCAGATATGTGTCCTTGTCCTCTCATGAAACCAAACCTAACTGGGGGTAAGGGGTGAGATTAATGGGAGAAAAACACCCATATTCCTTCTGTGATTGTGATATGGAGTCTGAAAGGACACTGGTATTTATGGTATTTGGCTTCTTTTTTAGTGTTGGTATTGTGAAGGATTCAAATTAAATCATCAATCATTTGTCAAGAGCCCTGAAACAGCTACAGTCCTGCAACCAGTCTGTCAGGGTTTCCAAATCAGCCGCTTCCCACTCATATAACGCCAACACAAAATACACATTCCAGCAGTCTTTAACACATTCAAAGCATACTGCAAAAGGACAAAAGGCAGAGAATTATGTCTCTGATACCTTAGGTAGTTTAAAACACAGAAACTCAATTTGTATATCATAATATAGTTTGAAGCAGAATCAAAGGATTTCAAGATCACCAGAAGCAGTAGGTAGATCCCAGCTATCCTCTCAACATATTTTGATCTTTTGCTTGTCAGAGGAGTGCAAAGCCAAAATTTCCCCACCATTACATGCTGAAGTGTGGGATTTATATGGTACACTTATGGAAGCCACAGGCCCAAGCGGTCCTTCAACCCATCCTTAGGCTACTAAAAATGGAACACTTTCAGACTTGTATCATCAGCAACAGTTTCCAACTGCAAAAACACTCCTACCTAGTCACACAATTATATAACCTCTTCAAGTTCCATTTTTGAAGTTAGATCTACCCAGTTGTGAAGAAAACTCCAAATAATTTCTCTTTTAGTGGTTAGAAAAATACAAAGATCATTATTTTATTTTCAAAGTGTTGGGATATGATTTTTGATTATTTGCTTTTTTCCCCTTTGTGTTGCAACCACAAGTTTCTGGAATATAATCTGCATATCCCCAGCAGAGAAATCATCAGTTTTTTAAAATGGAGATCTTTCTTGCTATTTTCTATTATATCTTAATGCATAGCTTCCTCAAGGGGAAAAGACACTGAAGCTGACAGAAGATTTAGAATAATTTGGACATAGTATGTGTATATATAGCAAGAAACACATGAAGTTATGCTACTCCTGCTAGAAAGGCTTTACTTATTTAATAAAAATGCATCTGAATTGGTTTCATATAAATATTCTTCCCTTAAAACCTCATAATTGTGGGATAGGGTCTGGGGAGCTTTGCCATTTCCAAAAATCCATTTGAATAAGCATGATGATTTTGGCAAGAATGAAACACAAAAGGAAGTATACAAGAAAATATACCATTTAGTATTATTTTTTGTCATGAAGGAACTGGAATCAAATGTCTGCAACCATAAAAAAAAGTAGCTTGGTTTTCAATATGTGTGTTTATGTACTAAAACACAGAAAATTGTGAGAATTTGTACGTAATCAACACATGTTCTCTCTCCTTCCCTCCCCATGGTCAGTCACCACATGCAGAGAGGATTGATTCTTATCAGCCAAGTGATTTCCCCGAGGCACCTGGGCACCTGGGCTTCTGGGATGTGTAGTCCACCCCTCCACGTGGAGTTTCTGTTATCACCAGTAGTATTTGAGAACAGTGTTTGTTTGGAGGCACCCACTGAAAAATGGTGTTAGATTTTGTGGGTTGCCTTTAACACACATTTATTGAAGGAGACATTAAACAGATTTCTAAGTTAAGTATTCTGAAGGGGTGTAAACAGCATTCATGGGGAAAAGCCTTTTCCAGTTATTGTTTGACATTGTGCAAGGTGATACCTCTGGCTGGCTTTAGCAGAGGGCCTTAGCTCAGGGTGACACAACATACATTTCCACAGTATTCCACATAATAGCTGCTGCTATCAAGAATGTCCTACAGTATATTTAAGGAGCCTCTTCAGCTAAGACAAATTACATTTGATGCATTCTGGTAAAAGTAAAAGAGACTTTGTGCATCTGCACAGTAGGGCTAAAAGGCTGCTTGGTCTTCCTCTCAAGGAAGGTTTCCAGAGCTCTCTGTCTTCATTTACTTATGTGACTTCAATTAACCTGTTAGACCCAGGACCTGGTTATTTTAATTGCAGTTGCCAAAGAAAACTGTATAAGAGAAAGTAATGGCTGTTTAAAAAGCAAAAGTATATATTTCATACCAAGGAGTAAGATGGTCTCACCTGAGAAAGCCAAACAATTCTCCCAATAAAGTGTAGAAAAGACATTTCATTTGGGGATTATAACATTTGCGAATCTTTGGGTTTGTTTTTTTTTAAACAGTCTGGAATTATTTATGCAAAGTAGCAGCAGTTCTCAAGTTTCCAGTTATTTGCAGAAAGTCCATGCGGCTTCACTTGTATGAGTATTTAGGTTGCCCAGATTTGCAATTTTGTAGAGCTGTGTAGATAGAATTAGCTTGTCCTATAGTGCATTAGTCCTTCAGACATTAACTACATTATTACCCACCAAACTAAATATATCTCATTGCCATTGCTTAAGAGATTATTTGACAAACCATATATTACTTCAAACCATGAAAAAAAAAAGTAGCTTTCCTTCTACTTTTCCCTTTTTTTCCCAGAGATAGAATTGCTTATTAATTCTTAGAGAGTTAGTATATAGATGCTTATTAAACCAGTGATCCTGCTCTAGTCACTACTTGCCAAATTGCCTTGGTGTAGAAGCAGGGGAGGAGGGACAGACATTTTTAAAAAACAGTCTCCAGGGTCTTTACAACTGAATTAGTTTGACATGATTTGTTTCTGATGAACAAGTTACCAATAACTTATCACTTTATTTTCCTCTAGGTGCATTGAAAATACAGTCTATTAATCATTCTAGCAATTTAGGAGCTATTAAGTGCACTGATCTGAAATTCTCTCTTCCCTTCCTCCTATTACAAAGGTTGATCTGTTCTTGCTACAAGTGTTTGCCCTCTCCAGGCCCTGAGGCCTCACCTGTCCTTCATGAGTTCAGAAGATTCTCTACCATTGACTCCAACAGTGCCATCACACTGGAGGCACTTTTCATGAACACATGGATGCAGATATGCTCAGCTGATATAGGTTATTTCCCTTAACCTTTCCCATCCCAGCTTTTATCTATGACTTTTATCTTTTCTAGTTATAGTCTCAGCTGAGTGGTTTGGCTGGTGCCATCAGGGATGATCCTGCTCACAGTGCCTGTGATAGTGACTGGGGTGGCAGCTTCTCCAGGAGGGTGTGCACAGGAGAAGACATCTTCTTCATGGTAAAACCATCCTGGCCATCTAAGCTGTTCTTCTCTTGTACACAACCCCTCATTTATCAGGTCCATGTTTTTTTATAATTGTTGATTCAGTGAGCAATCTGACTAATCAACTGTAAGATGTGTTCTAAGTAAAGTTCATAAAAATTCAGGGAAGTAAAAGAATAAGGTGATATGCTGGTTTCTTCTGGTCTTGGAAGAGCTGACAGAACTTTTATTGGTATCTTTTCCCTCACAGGTGGCATAATTATAAGAAATGCATAGGCACCCAAGATGTGAGTAATTTATTTATGTGGAATTCAGAATGTTTGATACTTTGTGTGTGTCTTGAAGTTTGCAGAAACAGCACAACTGGAATGTGTAATTTCTGATAAATGTTGGCCAAGTAGAAAGAATATTCAAAGCACCATAGCTTTTGTTTTCTTCCATTAGGACTGAAAAATGTCACTGCTACCTAAGTGTCAGCATCCTGATACAAAACACAAAGATGATACTTCATACATCAGCACAATAAAGCAGGGAGCAATGCCAGTGCTTTAGAGTTAGAGCAGTTTAAGAAGTAGCACTGTATTTTCAGCTCAGTTAGCAAAACTGCACCTAAATGGGGTGATTGTATTGACACAGGCAAGAAGCAAATTCCTGCCATTAGCACATTTTTCTACAACCCTGACTGAGGTTTTGGAATAGTTTACAATGCAGTCTTCTAAAAGTCTATTCTCCAGTTGAAAGTAATGAGTAACAAATGAAGCATACTATTTTTAGTAATAGAAATACTGTTTGAACATGGGAAGCCTTTACTGTCAGTAATAACTGCTGTGCCCAGCCCTGCACTGCCATTCTTCCCTCATCATGTCAAGGGGTGTAGTCAGCCTCAACAGAGGAAAAAATTCCAGATTTTTAAGGAAGAAAATTATTTGACCAATCCTGGTGTTCTTAATCACCTTTATTCTCAAATGCTGAATGATCACTAAATAGCTTCATTTCCTAAAGCACTGAATGCTCCTGTTTATTAAAAGATAAATGTATTACAAATCTTTCACTGTCATTATGGTCCTGAGAGCTACCTGGACATTTTCTGAACCCAAAATATCTTCTAGGGCTTTTATCAGAAAGCCTCTCACATCATAGATAAATTTCTGACTAAAGGGAGGGAATACACTCTAAAGCAGCCAATAGCCCAACAGCTCAAGTAAAATCCCATTCCAATGCATTCACACTCACTAATAAATAAATTTCCATTGATCTAAATTAAGTACAGATAATTAAAATGTTTTGTCTTGGAGCAGTCACCCGCCTGACAGTTAAAACTATCATTTTCATGCGGGTTATGATGCAAATTCCTGATTGAGACATTACTCCACATTACGTGAATCCTCTTCAGTCCAAATCAGTAGCCTAAATTTATAGTATTTTTCTACACAATTGAAGATTGTTACTGAGTTATTCCACTTGTTTTTTAACTCTCTCTGAATTATCAACTTGTTTATAGTTTTCGTAGAATGGTGCCCTACCTGGGAAAATATTACAGCTGAAGCCTCAAGCTGCTGAGACTGCAAAATAGTTACTGCCTAGGTCATTAAGCCTTATATACTGAGCAATTTTATACATGGATTCAGCGAAATACATAAGAAATTCAGTTAAAGACCAGCATATATTTCAGTAATGCTTTGAATCAGCTCAAATGTTTTGAATTATTTATGTATTGTTGTAGCTGACTATTTTAAAAAACAAGTATTGTTCATACTAATGTGAAATTCCTATCATAAGCAAAAATCTCACCAGTTCCAAGTTTTCCTCCCAAAACAAGCTCTGTCTTATCATTCCCACATAGAAACTTCAAAACTATAAAAGATTGGAAAATATTTTGAAAAACTTAAACTCTTTTCTTCTAAGAACTCTTGACTTCTAATGGCTTATTTGAATGTATGAATATTATTTAAAATTTTTAAAAGGCTCCTAATACTTATTTGAATTTTTTTGTCATAGAAACACATATATATGTATATAAAACTGAACCAGACAGCAAGGTGGGCAGAAAGACCATTGCAGTCAACTGATGAATGTACACTGGCAAAGAATTTTAAGCATTCCTTTCCCAGGGTTCAACATAATCCAAGCCAAGATGTGCAAAGATTTCTTCCTCACTTCCAGCTTTGAGAAAGATCCTCTGTGAAAAAAAATTAAAAAGAAAGTCAATAAGGGTGTTAGAAAGAAATTTCAATTGATGTTTTTCACTGTTGAAAAGGAGTTAATTTTTGACAGTTCTACCCATTGTATCCTCTGTAGAATACACTGTCTTCATCAGTGTGCCTACCCTGAAATGCAAAAGCAAGTTAAAAAAGAATTTTAATGGTTCTTGATGTTTTCACTTTTAATGACTAGCTTACAACTTTGTTTTGATTTACTTTTTTAAGACCCTCAAATTCAACTTGCATTTCCCTTCCATGAGGGTCAATAGCACTACTTCCTTCAAAAAATCATAAATGTTTTTATATTAATATAGTGATGCTCTGTGTAAGTCCATTCAAACTGATTTGACGGTGACACTAATTGTGCATAGCCAAGCATTAAAAGTGTCAATTAAAATCCAAGCTTTTTTTTTTTCTTTACATACACTCCTGAATGTTATACAGGAAAATGCAGGGGTTTTTTTCATACCTGCACTTCTGATAATACAGGAGATCATTTTTACACAGAAACACTCACAAGCCTACCCCCAAACGATGATTGATACAATAAAGTACACAGCCTTATGCATTCCTTTCATCACTAAAGTATAATAATAATTTTAAAAGCTGCTAAGGTGGGTGAATTAAAACAGTGAAAACCTCATAATTTGGAGTTTGGAAGCAAGAAAGAACTGCAAGAGCAGTTCCTGAATCATTTGAAGTCCAAATCAGTGTTCAACTCTGAATAATCAAACTCAATGTTTTGTGAAAACTTCAGGGTTGAGTTTTGAGATTTGCCCCCTACTGTGAAAGAGGAGATGCTGTCTAGAGAACCCACTGATAAATCCCTTTCAATAAGGAGAACCTCTGACTACCACAACGTTTAGGAACTTGTGTGCCTGCAGCTCTGCTCCCTCAGCTGCCCAGCAGTGCCTCCAGGAGGGCTGTGCTGTCCAGCACACCCATGGGACTGGCTCAGGAAGAGGAGTCCATAGTTAGATCAGAGCAAACCCATGGTATGGTTGAACAACTTCTGGCACCAGAGATTCACAACCGAGAACTGAGTGATTGAAGTTGTCTCTGCAATAGCAAAGATTGCTTATAAAGCAGAGAAAAATAATATTCCTTTTTTTCCTAGGAGGTTCGAATGTCAGATTCTGGAATAAAAGGAACCTACAAATAACACTGAACAGCAGAAATACTGAATTTTTCCCATAGATAGGGGAAGAAAAAAAATGGTAGAAAATATAAATTGAACAGAATAAAAGAAGACAACAACAACTGTCCATTGAATAAAAATATTGGGGAAATTTTGTTCCTTGAGTGTCTCCTGGGATGACAGGATTTTAAGGATTTTTTTTTTAGTTGTTATTTCTTTTTTGTTTCTTTAGTATTACTAAAAACAGAGGGCAATCCACACACCTACTTTACTGCAAAAAAAAAAAAAAAGAATAAAAGTAAAACAAGAAAAAAAATATCTTACACTTGTAGACAGATGTTACAGACTCTCTTTAATAGAAGCCCTTCATATCTCTGGGACCCCAAATTGCATTCCATTTCTTTTGTTCTGTCACTTTATGTTTTCCTGCAAGCTAAACTCATTTCATTTGCTTGACAGGGAAAATTTCTAATACAAAGTATTTGATGCTGAATACCATTCTCAGTAGCTACAAGCAATGTTTCTAAATGAATCTCTGGCTGATATCTGCCAGCTGCTTTAGCAATGTAAGTGTTATTAATGTTAATCATAACCTATGATTTTCCTTCTGTGTCAATCTATGCAGAGCTTATACAGTGGTGCAAATTTAATTATTGCATTCACTACCATTCTTTCTTGCTTTTTTCTTTTTGCTCAAGAGAAGTAACGAACTGCTTGCCTAGTCCTGATTTTATTTCTTCTTCTTACTAATATTCTGCAGATCCAAAACATGCCCGTTCAACATCAATCAAATTTACAAAAAACAATTCTCTGGAGCTTCTGGTACACTTACCTCTTGTCCCATTTAATCAATTCTGTCATTTCAATGGATGTAAATATTACATTTGTGGTTGTAAACATGACCATTAACTACACCTAATGTAGAACAATTGCTATCCAGATGTTTTCTTATATGAATTGCTACCTCTTATTTTTCATTTTGGCATTAATGATCAATAATACTTTTGATGAAAGAGAAGCAGAGAGTGAAGGCACAGAGCTAGCACAGCTTTATGATATCCTAACTATCATGGCCAAAATTCATGAGTTATACTTCTACTGTCAGCTGGTTTCATATCACATTTTAATACAATTAATCCAGCAAAATGAAACCATTACTTATTAAAGTAGAATTCTAGTTTTAGTTATATAAATCAGCATTAGCCAACAGTGCAGCCTTCTTGAAAGGCACACATTTAATTGTATTCCAAGCAGTCTGATATCCTACTGTTTATTGCTTGGCAATAACAGTGTGTTGGCCAATACCAAAATAAATAATCTATTACACTTGAGTAATACTGGGAATAAGTCTTAACCTGTCACTACAGCATTTCATGACTATTTAATCCATCTCAAGATGAACTTAGAAAATTAGTTTGAGGTACCCAAAAATAGAAGTCAGCACCACATATTACTATTGATAAACTGGGATTTGATGGTTCTGAACCAGCAGAATCTGCTGCGAAGTGAGATACTCCAGATTTGTATGTACATGTGAAATTCATTGTTCTAAAGATGAGACACGTGGTGAAAATTTAATTAATTTCTTTCTTCAAATCCTTATAATCCTTGGTATTAGCTGAAGAACAAGAATAAAGTATGATTTTTTCTAATTGATTACTGGCATAACTCTGCTTTATAAACTATTTGAACATTTGTTCTTGAATAAGTCACAGCCAAATTGTGACCTTAAAGACCAAGTAATTTCCTTCCATATCCCATTTTTCTTACACTTTCCAGAGTCTTGACTTTCATATGCTTTACAGCTGTAATTCAGAAAGAATGCAGTCATACTCTAGCAGATTCCATTATCCTTT
Organism: Cettia cetti; assembly: GCA_013401135.1. NCBI lineage: Eukaryota > Metazoa > Chordata > Aves > Passeriformes > Sylviidae > Cettia > Cettia cetti. Next base: position 177,479 of record VZUI01042565.1, read on the forward strand.
TGAAAATTATAACATTGTGTATGAGGCACATCCTTTTGAAAATTATAACACTGTGTATGAGGCACATCCCCCTGAAGGACGATAAACAGTAAAGTCTGTCTGGACTCCTGATGTACTATTACATTAAATAAATTGGGGAGGGAGGAAGGGCATGGAGATTATTGCCAACAGTATCTTGTTAACAGTTCACAAAATACTCTATGATACAACTTTGCTTCTAGACAAGTACCTGGAATGTCATTAACATACACATTTGTTGTAACCTTTTCTTTGTGTCCAGGATTGTGTTGCATACTTTAAAATGGCAAAATCTTACAAGATGTTTAGGGATTTTAAATTTAATTCTTGTCTTCTATCACTGATTTTCATATTGTTTAACATGTGACACATATTCACATCAGTTTAATTACCTTAATATTTCCTTTTCTTTTTAAGATTATTAAAGTGAAGATATAATGACAATGTGATCATACCCAACTTTGTAGTTCTACCAGTACACTGAATGATAAATACCAAGCAGTCTAAACCCCCATCACTTTACATCTCAAATTATCACAGTGGCCGTAAGCAAGACAATGATAAATGAACAACAGAAAAGAAGAGGACAGACTGTCATTTATAAAACTTGGAACTTAATTGTTCATTGTGCTTGGACAGAGTCCATTCTAAAAAAAGATTTAAGGGTAAAGTCAGTTCTAGATGAATGATGATAGTGAGAGGACTTGCTTAATCAGCCATGGTGGAAGATACCACAATGCACCTTTAATTTCTTACACATGTATTTGTCAGTGTAGTGACATCTTCACAAGTCATCACTTAAGTCAATTGAAGAGTTTTAATTAAAGATATTTGGGACAAATGAAAAGATGATGCTGCTTACACTCCTTGCAACATCTTTAGATATGAAAGGCCATGGCATTCAGTGAAGCAGTGCATGTCAGACCCACAATTGACAGAACACACCTCAATGGCTTATCAGACTAAAAGTACAGAGCTATTAAATTGGTCACACTCTCTTTTTCTCTGATCCCATTTACTCAAACAGCATTTGTATCCTTGAAAATATAATTAACAAAAGGGGCTTACAGAAAGAATTGTGAAGGCAGACACATAAGTACTCCACCATATCTTTCACATGATTGCCAGTGGGAATGTTCTGTGTGTTTACCTGACCTGAGTGTTGCCCCACCTGTTCTCTGCCCCGGGTTAGGTCTCCAGCTCAGGTGTTGATGCACCAGCAGTGCACATGGGTCACACCAGCACTGCAGAAATATTAGGAAGGAGCTGTGTTTATAAATTAGCCTTTTATAATGTATACCTGACAGTACAGGTATACATTTCATTATTTTGTGACTTTTGGATTATTTTGACCTAAACGCGTGCGTACCAAGCTGAAAATATTCAGCTTGTAAGGTAGTCTGAGCACTGCATCAAGGAAGTCTGTACAATCATATATCCATTAAACAATGCACTGAGGTATTTTTGTTTCACCATTTCCTGCCATTCTTAGATTGACTATCTCCTATGCTCAGTGGTCCTATTTTATTGAGTTCGGTACAAGGTTCTGGCAATAAACAGATAGAGCATTAAATTAGTTCTCATCTGTGAAAATGCTGATATAACCATATACTGAAATAAAACCAACAAGTCAGAATAGGTGCAAACAACCAACACTTTTATGGGAGAATTTCTGTGAATGCTATAGCAACCATTGTTAAAATATTTTTAAACAAGTATCTGTAGTACATACAATTTTTTCGTGATACATGAATATTAAATTTAATATGTGACAATAGCCTCAAGCAATTTCTTCTAATCCACAAAATACTGAGGACAAAAGAAATGAGAAGACTTATGGAAGCTTGAAGTAGTCACTTTTTCATTTATTGTATGATCAGAATTGCAAGAAAGTTTTGGAGCTTGCTCTAATTATTCTTTTTAAAAAGAAATGAAGCCTGCCTAACAGGTAAGAAAAGAAAGAAAGAACAAAGATACCAGAAAGCAAAAAATATGTTGTTTCATCAACTGTTCAAATTTTGCAAAGCTAAAAATGTGTAGGCACCTACCTAGTGCTTTATACCTATATAATTGCATTTGCTTCCTATTTTTGGGAGTTGAGGATGCCTGTGACTGACAGTACACAGATCCAGTGAAAAGAAAAGGCAGGTCTCAGTGCAAAATAAAAGACATCCCAAAGGCTTTTCCATTTGACTACAGTGAGCTGCATGGATTTTTGGTGAACCTTAGCACACAAGCCTTAGGAAATCATACAAGTTCAATGCTGTTTTCCACTGGGAAGCCTGAGCTGCCTTACGAGACTGAATGTCTCCATTAGATCACAATAAAAAGTAAACTTAAAAACACAGAGGTCATTAAAAAGTCATCCCCTAGCAAGGGAAGCATAATTTTCGAACAAAATTATGAGTTCCAATGCCATCCATTGAATGTGTTGAATGCAGATGTCTAAGAATCCTTGGATTTGACAAGTACAAGGACCACTGTCAAAGCAACTGAGTCAGGAAAGCCCAAGAGAAGACAAGACAGACAGGCAGAGCATATGTTTGCTTTAGCTTCACACTTACGTCTTCTTCCAGAAAGGTCAATCAGAGAGAGGTAATCAGATTAAGCAGACTGATTGATGAAAAATTATCCAAATTCACTCCATGGCACAACTAATTGGACATTCTATTTACTGACAATTAAGTTACTGCGAGTCCCAGAATAAACACTTTGATTGTATATATGCTTGATCCCTATCAAATCCAATTAGGTTTATCCTGGCATCATAAATATGTAGATGTTACTAGCATTTTCTAAAAATAAGCTAAAAAATAGGAAAAAAAAAAAAAGCAGGACATAAGGACAGAAAGGAAGAAGTCAGTAACAGGGTAGAAAAAGGCTAAAGCCAAACCTGGATGGACGAGTTCTGAATGATTGACTTGACATGACCTCCTCATGGGCCTCCTATGCTAACAGCTCCTACCATACTGAACACGCTGATGAGCTTCTGCAGTTCAGCACTTCCATATGGAGGATGAGTCCAACACATAACAAGACAGGGAGGTAAAACTGAAGAAAGTAGGGAAGTGAAAAATTCAGTGGAATTTGGGTTCAGACATTTCTGAATTGTTTTGGGTTTGGATTTTTTTAGGTAAATGCAAACTCAGACTAAAATATCTAATATAAAGACTCAGAACATTTTACTCAAGCCAAGATTTACAGAACCACACAAATTTACTCAACCACCAGCCAATGAAAAAACAAACAAGGGCACCTAGAATAGAGCAATAGTCTAGATAAACTTACTAGGGTCTTAGTTAAGACTTTTAGCAGGTTGAAGAAAAAGCTTCACCTATTTCTGTTTTATCTGAGTGGATATGTGGGTCAGTGGGTTTCTGAGAGGAAGGTACAGGCAGTGCCTGGAAAGTGACTCAGCAAAAGGAGTAGCTGCGAGGAAGGGAGAAAAAGGATGTTGCAAACTTTGAGTGTTCAATTACTCCCGGTTCAAGAGTTATTTACTTGCAAAAAGATATTCCCACCTTCTTCATTATCAAAAAAACAATCATTTTCTAGAGTCACTTTTTGCAGACCAAATTTGTTGATTAATGGTGCAGTTAGGAGCTGTAAAAGGTATAAACCACAAGGTCTGAGGAAACCTACCAGAAAAATGCATAAAAACTCTTCATAACAATAGCTAAATAGGAACTGATTTAAAGGAAAATAAGCATTTTGCTGACATAATTATCATGTGGTTTTGTCCATATTTGAGTTTACTAACCTAAAGATGAGCATCCTTACTTAGTTTATATTCATTAATTGATTATTATAATACTTATAATAATACAAGAAATGTGAGTGAAAACTAGCCCCTCCCAAGCATATTTCTTTAAAATCTTCCCTAAATACCTACCTCCATGCTATTTTCTACCCTTACCATGTGGAACTTGTCACTGAGCATCACCTTAAGCAGCAGAGTGGGCTGTGTTTTTTATGCTGTATGTCAAAACGGAATACATATGGTAACAGAGTAAGATATTTTTACTGAAATTACTAAGAGGAGTTCAGAGACACCATCAACACTTAAAAATTATTGACACCAGTATCAGAATTTAGTGATATCAATTTTAAGCCACAGGGACTACAATTCCATTTCTTTTTAACAGATAAAGTGCATCTCCTTGATCTATCCATAAACAGTGCAGCCCATGCACCAGGATTTCCATCTGTCATTCAGGTCTGTCATGTCATGCCAGGCATGACATGATACCGTCAGCATCACAACCAGCTCCATCTCCTCTCTGATGGAAAAGGGGATCAGCCTCTCCCTCCCATCCCTGCCATGACCAGGATGAAAGCAGGCTCTGCAAACACTGAGCAGGAAGCCAGCAATTTTGTCTTCCTTCTCTGTGCTACTGTTAACTTTACAAGAATGAATGTTGTACATCTCTGGTGGAAAACATAAATCTGCCCTTCAGCATAACAAATAGCATTGCAATTCTACACCACTTACAGACCCAAAATTTTGTAAAGTAACTGTAGAGAAAGCTTTATGGAAGTTCCATAAATTCCTGCAGTGCACTGACTGATAGGAGTTTGAGTGCCTTCAATAGACAATGAAAGTATGGGAATACAACATAACACTGATCTGTAAAATAGTGTCTCCTTCTCTGAAATCTCCAGCTGATCATCAGGGAGACAAAGTGCTAACAAGAGTCACTGTGTTCAGTAACCTTCACAGCAAGCAAAATGATTTTATGGAGAGGGTGAAGAGGAAACAGGAAGAAAAAAAGGCTAAGTAAAGCAATTTCCGTATAAAAATGCACACAGTCATTTTATACAATCATACATTATGTAAGAGCTTTCAAATAATTGTACTCAATGAATGTCTTGCATAATATGAACACTGCCAAAAAGTACCATGGAAAAATGAAACTTCTGATATTCATACTGTTACCCAGCCTGAGAGGGACAGCAGCTCCACCGGTACTCTGTCAGACAACATGCGCAACATGAAACATTGCTTGATGAAAAAAACATTACAGAATCTAGGAACCGTGTAGATCTAGAAATCTAGAAATTGCCCATCAGAATTTAATTTCATTATGGTCAACACACATTGTTTATACTTTGTGGACAGTTACAACCTCTGACAATCTGTCTGCTAGTACTTTCCTAAACATCATGACTAGCAACTTTCACGTGTTTCTGCTTCTGTGCTTTTCCCAATCTTTTTCATTTGGTTTTTTTAAGAGGTTTCTTTTTAAGACTGGCTATTGGTGATTTTGCTTTGCTTGTGATTAGATATTTTACTAAATATTTAAGCTATGTTTATGAATGAGACTATCAACAGCACAAACAAATTCATAATTATAGAACATAAATTCTGAAGTACTAATTGTGCTAGAAATGTGAACTATGTCAACAAATTCAATAATAATATCCCACAACATTTGCAGACATTGTGCATTTTTCATTTGACAGTATCATAACAGCTTTCATTAGCAATAACCTGAAGTTTCTCTGACAATATTTTATCTCCATATGTAATTTTAATGTTTAACTGGTATTTTCTGCAGTAATTTTCACATCAGCATGCCTGCCTTAAAATAAAAACTAATCTGTTCCTAAGCCAGCTACAAACAAGATGATAAATCAGAGAGAAAAAAATTACTTATTGAAATGGCAGTAAAACAAACCATGATTGAAAAAGCAGTATTGCAAGCATTACCCATTGACTAGATACCCTCAGGCAAAATCATGTGTAATGGTACTGATGCAAAATAATGCAGTGGAATTTATTCTAATAATTCTGGGCATGAATATTTTTTGAATTTAATAGAAACCATAATCATAAATTCTCATTTCGTTTTACCACTGGACATGTCTTGTGCTTTTAATCAGAAACACCAGACTGGAATGTTTCTCTTAAAGTCATCTCTGGCTCTCGTTGCAGGTTTATTGATATTAAATTCTGAACAGTAACAAGTAAATTAATCAAGTAAAATAGAATAATTAGGCTAATGTTAGAATATTCTAGGCACTTATCCATCTACATAACATAGTGTAACAAAATATCTTCATGTTTTCAATATACAAAGACTAGTGCTGAAGTACTGTCAGTTTGAAAAATAAAATATTAAAAACATTATCTGTTGACTTAACAGAACTTGCTAAAATTTAGTTTGTAAACAAGACCATGTTGTACATAAAATGAAACTATTTTCTGTTTAAAATTACAGATCTGTGGTTACTTTGTTGCAAAACACTACATTTTTTTTGCATCCAATCTCCCATTACAATTTTAAAAATTAAAAACATTCCACAATACATTGCCATCCAGACTAAAATGCTTTCAGTTTGGAGCACACCAAGTGAAAGGAAAATTGGAACTCCCCATCTGACAACAAAGGCAAAAGTTTTAACATACTAAGTAGCACACTGTTGTAAACAAAAGCAGATCAAAAACTTATTGTCCCTGCAGTTCTCTGACAACTTCTGTACTACCACAAGGTCCTTAAAAATATTCTCAGGGATTATTTCCTTTTTCACTTCAGTTAATACACATATTTCACTCTAAGTCTGTGCAATTTACAGCAGCTTTGTCAAATACTGGGTTTTTTTTATATTTTACCTTATAAAGCTTTGTAAGAATGAATGAAATGAGAAAAATGCAGAATCCTGGATTTTATGAAACTCAGTTGTGAGTAATTCATATGGGATTACTATAAAAAAACCACTTCAGAAGAACTTTATTGGGACTGGAAAATCAAAGACCTGCAATTTATGAAATCCCAGAATGTGGTGGATTGTATTTTGACCTTAATTCAATTTTCCTATGTTTATGCATAGACACTTCATTTCTTCAAAGAAATGCTTCTTACTTCAAATCCTGTAAGATACTTAGCTTTGTTCACTAGGCAGGAAACGTACTGTGCTACAGGGCTAACAAATATTTGCTGAGAGCACTGACACAATCTTGAGTTGCAGACCAATACGGGATCAATCAGTATTAGGAAACTGAGCTTTTATAATCTGTATCTGTTCTAGCTTCCTGTCTTTGCTGCTCCCCTATGCTAAGTTGTTGATGTCTGCTCTCAGATTTCCAATGTAACTCTAGGCTCCTCTCACACCATATCCAGAGTTAAGTGAGATTTGCATGGTTTACCTGGTTATCTGGGGCAACGGAACGTTTACCTACTTCTTGTTGCCAGCTTAGAGCATTAGCCTGATAAATTTAATTTATTTTTTCAGTCTTCCCTGTCATTCTATTTTTGTACCCCTTTTCAGTTGTCTCTTAAGCCAACCTAGATTCGTTTCCACAATGGAGATGCTAATTAAATCTACCCTTTCCATTCCCCATTGCTTTTTCCAGTCACTCTGCATTTACTTATCAAATTTGTACATCCACCATCCCCTTCTGAATCCAGCTTCCTATGCCATTTTCCTCTCTGCTCCTCAGCTGCTTCCTTTTCCAGCCTCCTCTCTACCTAGCTTCTTCTCAAATTAACTACTTTCTCCTTTTGACAAAAAATATGAGACTTGGTAACCCCACCATTCAATAATTTATCCCAACATACTGATTGAATAATTGAATTTTAAAAATTGAAAAATATTGGTTCTCTACTGTCCTAGGAACTAAAATGAGTAAAAAGGTATAGTCAAAATACTCAGGATCTGTACCTACTTATACATTTTGAGAGATGTCTTTTAATTAGCAGTACAGGTTTCACTGAACTGCTTAAAAAACACGTCCAGCATAGGAAATGATAATTATATACTTTTATCTTCGTGTTAGATGTACAGCTTAGTATTGCAAAGAGATTAGGTTTAGCTAAATATATATATTAATTACATGCAAACTGCAAAAATGGCCAATCATATGCTTTATGAGAAAAATTTTAAATGCTAAGAGAACACTGAGGAGATGCACACTTGGTAAGAAAATGCATAATCATTTTTTCACTTACCAAGAGGTAAGAAAAGTAGATTATTTTAATTCTTAATTTTCAAAAATAGACCAGGTGCAAGAAGAAAAAAATCACCCAAATCACATATGCAATTTCCACTTTCCTGAATGAGAGTGAGAAGAACTGAAACATAAGTGAAAGCATGTGCATCTGTTTACAATGATTCAATGTTTAATTGTAGTAATCTTAGAATCACGGAATCGATTAGGTTGGAAAAGACCTCTGAGACCATCAAGTCCAATACATGACCCAGCACCACCTTGTCGACCAGACCATGGCACTGAGTGCCACATCCAGTCTTTCCTAAAAACACCTCTCCGTGTTCCAATGCCCTATCACACTTTCTGTGAAGAAATTCTTCCTGATGCCCAATCAAACCCCGCTCTGATGTAGCTTGAGACTGTGTCCTCTTGTCCTGTCACTGTTGCCTGGGAGAAGAGGCCAAACCCCACATGTCTACAAGCTCCTTTCAGGTAGTCATAGAGAACACAGTGGAAATCAATACTATAAATTTTGGATCTTTATGTTTACTGTAGCTTTAATCCAGTCATTGTTGCAGATGTCTAAAGCAAACTCCGCAGCTGCAGCATGTTTAATTCATCAAGATGTTCTCAAGGCTGATTATATCACCATTATAACTTTATAATTTTAGAGCAGCATCTGCCAAAATAAGACTGTAACTTTCAATTTTTACAGAATCATAAAAAATTTCTCTAACTGTGCAAGTAAACCTCTGCAAGCATCTTTTTCAATGAATGGTGGTGTGGAGTAGATTTTTTCAGATAATACCAAAAAACTGACTTAGAGACTGTAACTACTGAATACACAATTAAACACTGTGAATATTACACAACTTTATGTAATAAAATGAGGTTATAAAATCCTAGCTCTTCCTGGTGATACAGTTTTTTGAGAAGTAATGTGTTGGGCAGTGAAAGGAAAGAATACCTCTTGAAAAACAAAGCTGGCTTTTTATTAGGAGACATATTTGCAAAGTTCTGGCAGGGCAGGTAACCGCCCAGCCACCTGCAATCAGTCTGGCTTCCTCAGAGTAGTTTCTGTCCTCTGAGCCAAGCCACCACAGGAACATAGGAACATCACTTTTTGCACCAGCACGATCACTGTCAGGTAAGCCAGGTTTCAAAATAAAAGTCACAACACAGATGCAGATTCAGCTAGAGAAAAATTTGAATATTATAAAGGAGGCTAGAAGCTCAAGGATGTTGCCAAGCGTGGCTGGATGGGCTGACTGCTGCAAACATGGAGGTTGTCTGTGAAGCAGCTACTTGGGCAAAAGATGAGCAGTAGCAGAACTCAGACACTCTGAAGCCAGCTCACCAGAGCATTTTGTCATAAAACAGTCACTTACTGGGACTGTAATCACACCTCCACTGGGCTTTACAGATACATGCTAAGGCAGGCAGGACAAGCCCTGCCCAAAGAGTCAGTCAGGTTTTTGTAGATAGGAATTCACTCTGCAGATAAGTGGTGAAAGTGATGCAATACTGATGGTGACAATTGAGTACATGTGAGCTTCACAGTGTGAAAGAAATCCCAGGATAAATTTCCCCTTTCATGCTTATTATGGTTCCCCAAGAAAAAGTAAACTTTCTCTTAAAAAAAAACTGGGATCACAGAATTTTTCTATATTCAGTATAATTGCACAGCACTTAATGTCTTGCAAAGCTGGGTCCCATTATGAAGTTTTCAGAGCATCTTGTGAGTTTGTTATTCAGAACAGTTATATAAACCACCTCTCTTTTTATTCAACAATTAAATAACATTTATGCCATCCAAATTCATACAAGTTTTTTTAAATGCAAAATTGTCATCAATCATCAATCAGTCATCTGTACGGTGTCATATTTTTTCCAATATTTCTGTAATAGAAAACATTAAGGAACCTATTTCCCATCTTAAATTTACATAGGACATAAAATTAATAACCACTTTCTGCCTCAATGACTCTTCAAAATAACACTGAGCTCATGATCCTTCTCTTAGAAAAAAAAATCAACCAACAATGTCAGTGCAAGAACATTCATATGCTAATAATTCAATTAATCTATTTTACCTTAAGAACTCCATCTATTCTTTCACCAAAAAAAGCAAGGCTAATTATTTCTTCACTTCATTTTGCTGCCATCAACTGCATAAAGTGATAATTGGAGTTGAAAGGGATTTTCTGGAATATTGTGAAAATATATGGGTTTATAGAAGTTATAAATCAGAATTTACAAGACAAATTCAATCCTCCGACCTCACACCTGGTTTAAGAATTTCCATTGATGAGTGGTGTATAAAATGCAGGAGAGAGACACTTTTCTACATGGCCACAATCCAGCCATGCAGCTGTTCCACATGCCATCCTTAGAAATCTCCTGACATGAAACAGAAATAGAGAAAAGTACCTGAAGCAGTTTAAGGCATCCAGCCCACCCCATCCCACTGCTTGTTCAGCTCAACTCTCCCATGCTCCCTTCCATGCCCAAAAGATAACAATTTGAGGAAATATATCAGTGATAATTTCTGGCATGGAACAGTCGATGTTAGTTCCTGTTTTATGCAGAGCTGGTTCTCAGTAGCTGCTGAACAGCAAACAGCATCAAGAAAAATAAATACACTCTGAATGAAAGGAAATAGCAATAGGGAACCCCACTGCAGCTGACACAGTGTGACATACAGTGAGGAAGTTTTAAACCTCATTCTTTACTGTAACTCCAAGCAATACTTTCCAAATAGTTACCAAAATGTAAAAACAAAATAAGATATTTATTTTCCTATGGATTCTGAAGTATTTAGAAATTATGTTATTTTTTAATAATTCAGAGAAGGAAGTTTAGTTAGGAAGCAATAGTGAAAATGTTGATAAATACTGCTTTTTAAAAAGTCATATTCATCCCCAACATAGGTAGGGCTGGGTTTACACAGAGCAGTAGATCTTTCATAAGCATCTTCTGTAGTTAAATTTGAGATATCCTCACAGCCAGCTGTACTGAGAAAGATGATGTATGGATTTGGCTGGCTGAGAATCACTAGAATGCAACTTCCCTGGATTCCCAGAGAAGAGTGAGTTTTAGAGAACAGTATTTCTACCTAACACATGTATAGTCACACAAAAATAATATCACATTGCCACACAGATCTAGTCAGAAAAACACTAATGAATTTTACTTCATTGGAATTTTCCTACTCACTTATCCTAGGTGTTCCATAAAATGGTGTAATTATCAAAATATTGCCTTTAAAAAAAGTCATAATCCAAGTCTACCAAACGATTTTAAAAAATCAAAGCCTATTTGAGCTCCTGCCAGCTTGCACATCTTCTCAATAACCTGCTTGACAGGCTACTGGGAGCCTGAGTTCAAATAAGTCTTTTTAAGTACTTCAGAGCCAGGATCCCCAGAGCTCATTGGCTCCATGGGCCTGGAGCAGCCAGCCAAGCAAACGCCTCAGAGCTTGCAGCCCCAAGAGCTGTTTGAGCTTTGGAGGCTGGGAACAGTCTGATCCATGGATTGTTTCCAAAGCTGAGATTCAGAAAGAAATTCCTTTAGCAGAAAGTGCCAACATTTTGACTTTCCCTCTAAGAGACCAAGTAAATTTTGAATAATCAAAATTTCCATTAAACCTTTGTTCTCTCTTCTAGTTATCAAGAGAGACAAAACACTGGGTGATAAAAATTCTTCATCAAACTGAAATAGCCTTTTCTTCAATGGTTAACTACTTACATTATGGCACATTTCCATCATGGGAATTAGGTTTTACTGTCGAGGAAGGCCAAATGACCTGCTTAAATCTACAGAGAAAATTTGGCTACAGGCTGCAAGCTGAAAGTCAAACCTCTGGACCATCCTCCTTCCTTAGCCTGTATTACAACAACATGTATACACTTAAGCTCACACAATCATCACTTCATGCTAAATGCCACAATTCCTTCTCATGCTGCCTTTTCATAAGCCAAATTAGGATTACAAGAGGGATCAGAAAACTTTCAGAGAACAGAGAACATGACAGCCTGAAAGTTTTTTGGCTGTGCCCTCTGATGTCACACATCTGACTTGGTACACGACCTTTGGCTGCCTGCAGTCTTGTCATTCTACCAGCCAGTGCAAAAATCCAGTACCAGAGAGTCCAGCTGCAGATACTTTCCACGGTATCTGCATGGCCATTCTGCATGAAAAGATATTCTACTCCACCTAACAGCACCAGCGTTGGTAAAGCCACCAACAACCTCTGTAGTTCCTGAATCTTGTTCCAGGTTGCTGATATGGAAAAGGAGCATTCATACCATAAGGACAGCTCCTTTAAGAATAGAAATCCTGTGGTTTGCCAGCCACTTTAAAAATCACTGTCAAGATAATAAAACATTACGAGAAAGTAACTCACACATTTCTTGCGTTTTGCATATTATTTCCTGCATATGCAAACATACCATAATTATTAATCTAAAAGAGATATTTAAAAATAAAACAGGTTTGGAGATATAACTTCTTCAGTTAGATCCACCAGATCTCTCTCTAGTTCATCCAGGTAAAAAGCTGTCAGGATCTCGTCAAAATTTGCCCACAATGCCCTAGTATGCATACCACTAGTCCAGAGACAATGCACATGATACCCCAAAAAATTTTAGTGTGGGTTAAGGGATAGTTGCCTCCTAATCCAGAACAGAGGAGTGTCAAAACAGCTGTCGATGTCCTGGCTTACAGACTAAGGACCTTAATTTTTTTAAGGATTTTTTTTTTGTTGGTTTTTTTTTTTTTTTTTTTACTGTTTATCTGACCT